>JBBPLP010000521.1:0-12507 GCA_038089875.1 Fistulinella prunicolor
GCGGATGCAAATGATGAGGAGATGGATGCCGCCTCTCTTGTCGAGGTTCACGAATAATGACCGTAATGCCTCCTGTGCCCGCTTTTGGCGCCCACTCCCGTGTAATCCCTCCAACTGTCCAGGAGTGTCCCAAAGACGGATCAGGTGATTATCGATCCCCAAGTCATAGTGATTGGTTGAAATGGGGGCGGGGCGAAGGTCATGCACCGTAATAGCCTGCTGCGAACCGAGCACGAGGTTCACAAGAGAGCTTTTCCCGGAACCAGTTTCCCCCGCAATAACAACGTTACGAACCAACTTCGATTTCAGTAGGACGCGCTGGGTAATGAGGCGGCGAACGAGTTGCTGACACAACTCACGACGACCGGAGAGCTTGGGGTGTGCATCATCAGGTAAGGTCGTGATACAAGCATGAGCAGAGAATTGCATATTGTACTTGGAAAGCGTTGGCAAGTTGTTTATCCACCATTCTTCCATGGAGGGAATGACGGTATCTGAGGTGCGTGAGGCCGACCTTTGCTCAAGGTTTGTGATGACGGCGGCGAGTGGAACATCCGGAGCAGCTTCGTCACGAATCTTCACAATAGCGTCGTATATCTGCTTCATCGCTTTGGTGACCCTGGAGAGTCCCGGCATACAGTGTACCACGAGATGGACACCAGCTTCCCTATTCAGCTTCTTAAGGAGCGATCGGAGGATATCCTGTGCTTCCTTTGGGAGTACATTCCCGAAGGAACCTTCGCTGAGACCGGGCGTATCCCAAAGACGGAACAACTGCATGTCAGCGGCCCAATCGTGATATTTGGGCTCGATCGTCACACCACAAGCATTGTTATTTGCGACAGCGGAGTGCCTGCCAGTGACGAGATTGATTAGGGAACTCTTCCCGACCCCGGATCCTCCTACAAAGACGATGTTACGGATTGATTCGAGTGGCGTACTTCAAAATGGATCAGCCCGGATCTTACTTGGGCTCCCATTTCCTACCTTGCAGATAGATTGGTTAACATCCAACTTGTGTCGGGCATCTACAGAGGCTGTTACTCGTGCGTTTCTTGGGTCTGCAGAAGGAACCTACTATGTACTACCACGCAGGAAGCAGGGCTGGAACGACGAAGGGTTGATGGAAGTATTTCACCGAGACCTCGTTGTTTTCACGAGCCCAAGGCTCCTTGAACAGGCAAACCCCGCGATATGAATTACCACTAATAGTCCCGACGGATCTATCGCCGGAACGGGCACCCATAATTTGACGGGGTCCGGGACCGTTACTATTCTGGTTTCCTCTTCGAGACTCGGGAGCCGCGAAGTCGATGCGCAAGCAAAGCGGATAATAAAATAAAGTCAAATCTATGATCGTTCCGATGGCCATGGTTCCGACCGGAGTGCTGGAAGGGACGGAGCGTAGGGGAAAGTGGGACCCAGATACGGCAACTTCGTCTATGGGTTCCCGTCAGAAGCCGTGTGTAAGCTCATTCTCCATCTCTTCCACCAATGATTAAACTTCACTTTGTCCCACATGGTTGTGACCAGACGAGCTTGAGGTAGAGATATATTGCGCCAAACAAAATATCTTGTACACAGGACCACACATGTGGTTGTCGATGATTCGGTGGAGGTAGATTACCCCAGCGACGCAGTGCGTGCTGTTGTCTGTATACCTTTACATATGTCAGCGGGGTTAACAATGTCCAGCGTATGACTCACTTTTTTACGAGCCAATTGACATTTACTCATAAAATTTCAACATCTGGCCGAGGCCCGACACGCTTCCCCCAAACCAGGGTGTCGACGCGAACACCTTGGTGAGCGCAGGGTATAGGTCAACATGCTGGATTCCAGACTACTTGCTTTGTGCTCTATGCTTCTCAGTGAGTGTTGATGACTGACACGATAATTTAACGTCAAAAGTACCACGAACTCACATCACTCCTCCCAGATCCTGTTGGGCCAATAGTGCTATTTTGCCCTCAGCACAGAGGTGACTACCTTGAATGAGAATAATTACATGATGTTGTTGTTGGAACCTGGTTTGAAGCCATTCTCGGTCATGGTTGTTTTGGCTTATCGAAAGAGAGGGTTGTCTGGTGAAACAGTGGAGTAGGATCCGCGGGTGAACTCGTCGTAGGTCCTTCACTTGAATATGGGAATTTATGATTCAATGAGCGACTTGCGAAAGATGCGTGTCCATGCAATCCGCAACGTCTAACCACTGGTTGGGGCTAAACGTTGAACTTTGGGACACTTTCAATGATTGCTTGCCTCACACATTACCGTGACCCAAAAAGGATCGATTGGTTCGGACGGTGTTGTTTAACCTTGTTTGCGAAAACCCCTCATTCTATTAGACCGTGACGGAGTCGTTTTGGCCTTGATGTTTTCAAACTCGTAGTAGCAGTCGGGGGTACTGAGTAACGTGAGTCAGCCTCTTTTGTAATAACGCCAGAGTTCCAAGGCTGTCTCTCCACCAGTGCTCAGAGTGGTGCGTTCAAGTTATTGGTGTTGTCTCCGCACGCTGCCCTGAGTATCTCACCTAATGCCGCAAGTCAGCACACATGTCTAAAGGTTGCGTCCATTTCCCTCCCTTCAAGTGCACCGTGGATCGTGGTCGGCGGACAGCTCTTGGTATTCACATTGTTGGTCCTGGACAATACAACAGCGTACACTTATTCATACAACTCAATGAAGTACAGTAGCCAATTCCATGCACGAACAGCACTAAGTGCCGTACTGAAAACAAACCCATTTCAGGATAATCTGTGGCACAAGAATGGGAAACAATACTTGCCGTTGCGCCAACTTTCCCTGCCAGCCACTGAAGAACGCGCGTGAGGAGCGAAGCGTTCCTCTCTCGCACCTCTTCAAACGTCCGTCGTATCTGGGCTCCGAGCATGTCAAGCTCTGCTCGCAAATCCTCAGCACGACCTAGATTTCCCTCTGTTTCTGCTTGAGCTAAGAGTTTCTGGAGCTCTTCCTTCCATTGCGAGAGGAGCTGCCGGGACCGGGTATAGGATGCTCTCCCGACCTCGGGTTCACTTGAATCTCTTTCTCGACCTTCGAGCTCTGCTTGAAGCCAACGCGCTTCCCCTCCTATGAGGTCATTTACGATGCTCCATGCGGATGAGTAACAGTTGTCAAACTGTTTGAAGAGTGCGCGTAGGTTTCTTTTCTGGAATTCCTCTTTCAGGAACTTTTCCTGCATCTCTGCCTGCGCCTTATCATCTACTTCGTCCCACATGGTTGTTACAAGACAGATGTGACGCATGGCCACGCTGTTGCACTGCCTGCGTAGCGTTTCAATATGTTTATGTGGAAAGACTTGAATGCGATTGTCAGTGATGCGATGAAAGTAGATTATCCCTAATTCCAAATCGGTATTGGATTGATAGCTTTCCACACCTCAGAACATCAACTTGCGAGATTTTTAGAGTGGCAAATAATCACGTACTTCGTTTCCAGCCATTTAGCTACAAGTGTGAGTATTCCCGCATCCGGCAAATAGGTGCTATCGAGTCCTGGGGTGTCGACGAGGACTAAACGTTGACCATCGCGTTCTACGACGTGGGGAGTGACACTTCGTGTATCGGCATTCAAAGAAGCTGAACGGCCATCTCCCGATGCGTCAGTGAGCGCATTGATAAACTGATATCCCTCAATATGGGAGTTGAATGACAACCAGTGCTAACTCACATTGGTTTTTCCAGATCCGGTCGGCCCCAAAAGGCTATTTCCAGACGGACTCAGTATACTACCAAGAGACTGAGTGAATGGCGCACACAGGAAACTCATCTTGTCCAGTTTGTGATGGTTAGGAGCCACGGCAATGGCAGGATAGTCTAGTTTATTGATGAAAAGTAGGGCAAAGTGGAAGAAGCCTAAGAAGCGACTAATGACACTCACCTCGAATGAGTTCACCCACGATATTCCAGGCGGAAGAGGGCTGATCGTCGAACCTTTTGCAGGTCTCGCGAATGCCTCCAAGTCTCTTCTGAAATTCTTCTTTCAGGAATTTTTCTCGTATCTCGGCCTCGGCTATATCTTCTACGTCGTCCCACATTGTCGTCACCAGACATATTTGACGAAATGATATCTCGCCACAGCGCTTACAAAGCATTTCGATATGTTTCTGTGGAGAGTAGCCTTGGATGCGAATGTCGGTAATTCTATGGGAGTATATTATCCCTAGAGCGATATTGGATTTATGGCTGCACGCAGTCAGGGTATCGATAGGCGGGCTCCGCAAAGAAATAGTCACGCACTTTGCCTCTAGCCACTTGGCCACGAGCATGATTATCATCGCGTCCGATAAATAGGTGCTATTGAATCCTGGAGTGTCCAGGAAGACAAGACTTCGGCCATCATGTTGCACCTCGTGAGGGATCACGAATCGAGTTCCGGCGGTCAGACTGCTCGCATCGCTGTCATCCGATATCCCAGTGACGGAATTGATGAACTGGAATACTTCAACATGGTATCAGAATACCGGTAAGTTCTTTGACCTACATTGGTTTTTCCGGATCCTACCGGTCCTATAACACTGATTAACAGATTTTGGTCACTTGGTTGGTCGAAGGAATTGTACATACACGAATACCATCTTATCGTTTCTGGACGGGGAAGCCATAGTGACAGCAGGATGGTCTAATTCATCCACATTACTAACTTTCACAGAGCAGAAAGGCGACATGGTCCGAGATGGCATGTACGCACCTTGAACAAGTTCACTTACGATATCCAAAGCGGAAGAGCGCTCGTTGTCGAATCGTGTGAATATCTCGCTAACACGAAATTCTTCTTTCAAAAACCTCTCTCGCATCTCCGCCTCCGATATGTCGACTACGTCGTCCCACATGGATGTCACCAGACATACTTGACGTATAGTTACACCTTTGCATTGCTTACGAAGCATTTCAATATGTTGACGCGGAGAGCGTTGAATTCGATTGTCGGTGATGCGATGGAGGTAGATTATCACTAGTTCGATGTTGGCCGGATAACTTTCCATAAGTCGGAACATCAACACGCAAAATATACATACTGAAGAGCAATCACATACTTTGTCTCTAGCCATTTAGCCGCCAGAGCGAATACCCCTGTGTCAGGCAAATAAGTGCTATCGAGTCCTGGGGTGTCGATGAAAACAATATATCGACCATCCCGTTCTATCATACGAGAGGTGATGTTTCGGGTACCGGCAGTCAGGAACCCTGCTCCACCATCTCTCGGTGTCCCAGCGAGGGTGCTGATGAACTGATAGCTCTCGAGATGAGAACTCAACGTCCGAGGGGAGCCTGACAGTACACTCACATTAGTCTTTCCAGATCCTGTCGGGCCGATAACGCTATCGAAGCATTGTTCAGTAGATTGAATGATCGCAATGAGAGAATGGTACACACAGAAATATCATGGTGCCCAGGGTTGTCGTGACTCGTGTACCGCTAACTGAAGCTAGTACTAGGAGAACAAGCTTTTGATAAAACGCTTATGTACTTATATAAACCAATCTTGCCAGAAGCGTAAGGGGTATATCCATTGGACGTAGACTATGGCCGAAGTATATGGGGTATCAACCGCAGGGTTCCTTTGGGCCTGACGATAATTATTTGCCTCGAATTCGATGGCCACACCCAAAGTAACATAATGGGATTGACATGTCAGATACAACTATAGTTATAGACCGTAACGGAAACAAGACTGGATGAAACCTGCGCATTGTGGCTAATTGTGGACAGTCCAGTTGGGTCGACTGTGATATGGAATAGCGAAGCTAGACAGCCCGGGGGACTAATTTTGTAGGCTATCCAGCTTGACGGCTTGCTATAAAACAAAGCACTGGATCAGAATTTCGGGATAACAAGACAGCATGCCAAACTCACCGAACGTGATTTTGATCCAAACAACCGCAGAATAAAACGTCTCAAGAACGGGATCTTCATCTCGTTCATTTCATCGAACGTCTTTTGTAACTGCGCATTGATTTTGTCGTATTCCTCTTGCAGGCGCCTGGCCAGAGCTGGATCGTCCGACATCTTTGCCTCATCCGCGAGCTCCTTAAGCGTCCTCTTTTGCTCAGTGAGAAGTTGCTGGAACCGAGAATACAGGACCTTGGCTGCCTCCGTCTCATTTAGACGCTTGCTCTGTCCGACAAGCTCTTCCTGGAGAAGTAGTTCATCTCCGTCCTTTCCTAGTTTTGTAAGCTCCTGTACGATATTCCATGCGCATATCTTCCTATTGTCAAACCGTCTATGTACGGCGCCTTCTGCTATAAGTTGCTTCCAGAAGTCGCCGGTGAGCTGCCTTTCCCTACTTTCTGCCATCGATTTATCTTTTACTTTGTCCCACATGGTTGTGACCAGACGGGCCCGAGGTAGAGGCAAATTGCCGCAGAGCCGACCAAACATCTGCAGATTCTTGTGCACAGAACCAGACATGCGATTGTCGGTGATTCTGTGGAGGTAAATGATCCCAGCGACGTTAAGCGTTCCGCCATCTGGATATCTTCATGTATGTTAGCGCGACTAAAATTGTCTAAATTATGACCTACTTCTGTGTCAACCAATCGGCAATTACCCTTAAAATCTCAGTGTCTGGCCGATACGTGTCGTCGAAACCCGGCGTGTCGACCAAGACGACGCGGACACCTTGGTCCATGATGATAGTATGTGGAGTGACGTGCTGGGTGTCGGATCTCAGGTTCCCTGCTTTGTACTGTTCCGTGTTGCCGGTGAGGGTATTGATAAACTGACCATGCTTGACATTAGAATTCGCCGTCAAGAAACTGTGAACTTACATTACTCTTCCCGGATCCCGTTGGGCCCATGATACTGTTTTGCGGACCTCCTTCAGTACGATGATACTGATTCCAGACGAGAATACTCACACAATGATGAAGTCATTTGGGTCTGGTCTGAAGTCGATCTTGGCCATAATTCTTCTGGGCGAGTGGCTTGTGAAGACCGTTGCTGGGTGGAAAAAATGGAGTAGAGTCGGAGGAGACTTCACAGTTGCATAATTTAGCTATCCTTGCACGTTTGTTCAAGCTTCCAAGCGTTCTTCACAACACGAGGATTCGTGATCCCCCGAGGCAAACACGAC
This sequence comes from Fistulinella prunicolor, assembly GCA_038089875.1. Lineage (NCBI taxonomy): Eukaryota > Fungi > Basidiomycota > Agaricomycetes > Boletales > Boletaceae > Fistulinella > Fistulinella prunicolor. The sequence continues at coordinate 7,096 of JBBPLP010000521.1, forward strand.
TTGCGCAAAACGCGTGTTCATGCAATTTCCAAGATATTGTTACTGGGCACAGGGCTGAGGGGGTGCGCTAGCTATTTCAATACCTACTTGAAAATACCGACACCATTCAAAAGGTGCATTACTATCCTTGTCCAGACTGGTTAAGAACTTGAAATGAATATGCTCTAACCGACATTCATGCATCTATATCAAGCGCCAGAACAACACGACGCACAGCTGCCTCCCTGATATTAATGGGGGAGTAGGGCTAGAACCACACGACGCATGTACGCATGCTGCATCGAGGCTACCAGACGTAGAGCAGGAGGCCGCTCTACCTCAACCGGAGTTGGCAGATCGGGGACAAAATGTTCACAATCACTTGCAGGTAGCTGGTTCCGCACCTGGATACCTTAGCCTGGAGGGAGAGCGGTGGTGGGATAATCACGAGGTATATGTTGGTGATGGCGGAACATGCCGATGGAACTTCCCGGCTTCTCAGGGACCTCATTCCAAAACGTTTCACTGATTCCCGACAGCTCGGAGCACCGATGGGCTGGCACCGTATCTGGAAAATGGCGTGTCTTCTTTCATTAAACTGAGCAGGCTGTGATGACTAGCCGAGCGAAGCTGTAGCTTGGCGGTGTGAAATACCAAATTCGAGTGAGAAAAGCATGTCTCTTAGGTTGAGGGTGATTCAGAAGGAAGTTTCTTACATACGAAACTTGAGCTTGAGAAACAGTGAAGCCATTTGATTGATGGAATTATATATATTGGGATTCGCTGCAAGATCTTTGGCGTCTAAATCCACGAAACTTCTGTGACTGAAGCAGAAGCATGATTGTGATAGCACAAGCTGCGAGGCTCAGGGTTTAGGGGTATTAGTGATGGAAGTGCAGGAAAAGACCAGGTGGCCGTGTAAGTAAAGCGATAGCAACATCCGTGTTGTAAGTACAGTACAGCAGCCACTTGAAGCCACATCCATGATCCTACTCTAGCCTGAGTACCAGCAGGCTTCTTGGTAGATAGGATGGAACACCATTGAGCACGTGACCTCGGCTGCATTGACAATAAAGTTGGGTTTTTCAATCTTCTACACACGTTTTTCCTGACTTCCTCAATGAGGTCATGCTTCCAGCATACAGCTGGTGGTGAACCTGAGGCATGCTGATCGGCCCTGATATCCAATGTCTGACGATGGGCGTGCGTTATTCATGAACGATAATGCGAAGAGCGCGGGTAGTGGCTCCAACTTGGCGCTCAAGCGGAGTGGCCCAGCGTCCTTTTATCTCGGATTTGTTTCGCTCGCCGCATCGCGGGATCGTTACACACTGATATTCCTACCTGAGCTGCCCATACATCTTTTGAGCAGAATTGGCCCACGGTTTCGCAAGCTTCCTTCAACCGCCGAAGCTCAGCAAGGAACGAAAACGACATCGCAGCCAGTATGTTTAAGAGCAAATTCAGGAATAACTTTCCGACTTCCAATCTTAACGCCACTTTTCTCCCGCCTCCGGCAACCGAAGCCCTCTCGAGTGACCAATCGCCTCTGCCAACCCCCACCAAATTCGATGTTCCAGATTGTTCCGTTGACCGGGATGCCACACCAAGTAGCTACAATGGTCCCATCAACGAAAATGACCTAGTAGTCGCGTACGTTTTCCTATATTTACGTTGTATTTCGCTTATCCCACATTCAATTAGGGTTATGGGGCTCACTGGGGCAGGCAAGAGTTCTGTAAGTTACTCGGTAGGAAACTCTCACTTCCTAGGGCTAAGACGTTCAGTTTATAAATAAAGCTACTGGAAACACGGAGGTCCGTGTAGGCAACGACTTGACATCCCAAACACGAACGGTACAGCCTGTCAGGTGCACCCGTCCTGATGGTCTTCGGAATATCGTCCTGGTAGACACCCCCGGATTCGACGATACACATCTTTCCGATGCCAAAATTCTAAGGACTATAGCCAGCTGGCTGAAGGAGACGTGAGTTGACTTGTGTGAAACGAAACCCAGCTGACTCCCCACTCACAGGTACCAGAACAATGTCAAGCTTGCGGGTATTCTTTATCTCCATCGCATCTCAGACGTCAGAATGGCAGGAACACCTCTGCGAAATTTGACTATATTCAAGGACCTATGCGGCGACGACAACCTGAAGAACATCGTCCTCGTCACAACGATGTGGGACGAGGTCGAAAGCCAGTCAATTGGTTCCCGGAGGGAAAAAGAGCTTGTCTCGGGCTTCTGGAAGGATATGATATGCCTTGGCTCCCGCACTTGTCGCTATCAGGGAACTCGCGAATCTGCTTGGGAGATCATCAATCATTTAGACTTGGAAGGATCCCTCCAGAGGCGCACACCACTGCAAATCCAACGGGAGATGGTTGATCACGGTTTGCCGCTTCACGAAACAACTGCAGCAAAAACATTGCTCGGTTCCCTTGGAAAAGAGTTTAAAAAGGTCTGGGCAAAGATACGTGGTAGGGGCCGTCAGCAAATCAGTCCAGGACGGCTCCCCGGTGGAGCGGCCAGAGCGAGAAACGGCAGCCTCGGTACTCCACGCAATAATCACGAAAACCACAGTACTTTCTACTCTACGCGCGGCTCCCTCCCTACTCCCCCCCTACAAACTCCGTTAAACTCCGCTCGACCCTCCGCTCGGCCCCTCTCTCCTCCTCCCCCGAGCCTTCGGAAGACTATCCTCAGGCAGTCCTCGACGAGATCGAGCTCTTCTGAAGCTAGCCGGTCTGTGAATTCTTTGACGGACACTTTAAGCAGTACTTCCGGTGTCTCCACGCGTCCGTCCAGTATAGCCGATAGCACGACTTCAGGATGTAGTGCTATTGGCCGACAAGAAGCACTTTCAGTCGTGATTAACGGTCTCAATATTGTCCTACAAGAGGCGGAAATAGCGCCCGTTCCTATACTCCGAGAAGCTATCGAGACAGTCTTGTGTATTGCCAAACTGATCGAGGTCAGCACTCTTTTCTTGATTGTCGAACGTCTTTCTTAAATGTTTTGAAGGAAATGAACGGCACACATCATGCCATCAGTCAAGTAGTGGAGAATTCTGGATGTCTCCTGGAGGAGGTTACACGATATGCAATAAAGTCCCAGCTGTCCGGAGATATGGAAAAGGCATTGAGCTCTTTTCGAAGGCATGTTACTTCGAGTCGATACTACCAAGAGGAGACATGTATACTTACGATCTCTTTAGGGAACTAAAACGTCTTCAAAATGTTGTGAAGAAGAGGGGTCCTACTGCTCGCTCCCTCCTGCACGATGCGGATATCCAGGTAGTTGTGGCATGCAACACTTCGATCAAAACGATTTACGAGAAACTCGGAGTACGATCATCTTTAAGTCCGGGAATTAATCTCGCTGACGTTGTGGGATAGCTGAAGCTTGCAATGGATAATTACCTGGCTATCGCACATCTTCAAGATGAACTGGTGTTACTACGTGACAACAGAGAATGCGTACGTAATTTTCACAGAATAACTGGAATACTTGCTGATATTTTTAGTAGCGAGAATGCCAATGTGGCTCATGGGTTGTTCGCGAAGGAAATGAAGAAAACTTTGAGACCGCTAGTAAGTTTAGTGTTTCGTAGGTACAGAGCCCACTAGCCTGGGGGTGCTGGTCGCCATAACAAGGACACTCGATGCTTGTAATTTGCATGCGCAATTCTTTCCAACACACAACAGCATAATCTACTACGTTCTGTCAACGCAATTCCTCATTTATACGAATATTACGGCTACCAGTAGTAATGAAACTATGGTTTCCAGGACGGATGTAATCTCACAGTAATCCGGTCGGCTCGGGAAAGTCTCTAAAAAGCTCTTCTACAGCTCTCCACGCAACTTCTGGGTCTCCTTGGAAAAGCCCGTCATATAGAGAGAGCTTCCATCTGGAGTTCTTTAGTGAGTCCACCTGGGTATGGAGCCTGGCCGTTCGCTCGTCAATTTTGGCTTGGGTGATGTTGGATGAAGTGGTGTCATAGCTCATTACGATATTTACTTGCTGCGGGAGCCTGAGATGACCATCGCTAATCTGACGAATAGCAGAAAATTGCTGGAGGTGCTGTGCGATGGGTTCAAGAGCGGGGTCTGTTTCGACTCGATGCATGTATATCATTCCAACATATCGAGGTTTGTATCTTAAGAACCATCAGCTTCACACCATAATGATGAAGTGGGGGAATGTTACACTGTCCGATCGAGCCATGCCCTAATCTCCTCTTGTGCATCAGGCTGGTCGCATCCAGTGAGGAAGGAGGGAGTGTCGACGAATACGACGCTCTTCAAGTTTACCCCCCCTTTCAGGTCTTTCTTCGCTTCATCGGTCAGGTAACATCGAATTGCTTCGACATTTGTAGTGCACGGATGGTAATCTCTGCTGACTTTGACTAGGTCACTTTTCGTTGCTTCCCTGATGAACTGGGGTGGGGGTAAGGACGAGACCAGCTAAGTTATCCGGAGAATTGATGACATTGAGGTTGCACACGCACCCAGCTTTTTCCAGAGCCTGTAGGTCCTACGACGCTGTTCGACGAATCATGTCATATATACGCAAGAATTATGATGGAACTTCCCTGGACGCACAATACGACGATATCGTCTTCAGATATATGCAGTGCGCGGTCGGACGAGCCCTGCTTGATCTTGTTCCATATGCCAGAGAGCAATTGCCCCAATTGCGCCTTGAGTTGCATGGCATGAAAAATCGTCACGAGTCGCTACTGTACAGGTGATGGTGGTCCTGAGTAATACTGATGGATCAGGGATTCTAGCGCAACTGGCCTGGCTTGTGCCGGCGCTGGACTGACCCGAATAATCGAATCACCGAAATTACTTGCATGATCACATCGAGGGATCGGTTGCCCGCACGGAGGTCGGCCGCACGGCCTAGTCTGGTGACCAGACTACGCGCGCGGCACGACCGACACGAGGCCAGAATTCTCAATTGATATTGATGTCGATAATATTGATAATTCTGTATCTGAAAAAAGGCGGATCGTAAGATCTATTCTAAGCGCCAGCATGGCAGACTCCACGGGACATAAGGCTAACTCATGGCAGGGCTCTTGTGCCTCAAGGCCCCAAGGCCTAAACCACAGCTCTTACTTTAGGAAAATTGGGTCAGGCAATGGTGCTGCGGCATTCCCCGGTGTGACGAACTGATGCAAAACGTCTCGGCTAGATACTACTACTACTCATGAAACCATTCATAGGCCGCCGGCGGCTTCCCCTCGGCTCATCCTTATCTCTAGATATGGGCCCAGCCTACAGCAAGCGATGCGGCAGAAAGAGTGCTACCCCGATCTCGCTTACGCTCCGTTCTACTACTACGAGTTACATCCTTCAATTTGTAGCCTTCACCGGGTTTTATAAATCATGCAACAACAATGTGAAGCGAATGCAGCC
>JBBPLP010000522.1:0-18693 GCA_038089875.1 Fistulinella prunicolor
GTATGCGACTGGATGGTATGCTTACCTGTATGGGTTGAGGTACGTCGAGCTTCCGTCTTCGTTCACTAGGCATGGTCCATTCTCTTGAAACGAGAAATGAAAGGTATGGCCCAACAGATCTACTATCATATAGTGGTAGCTGACCTTGGAAGAGACCAATCATAGAGGAACATCCTGGGCCACCGTTTAACCTTTGATAGAATGATGATCAGATCGCGCTTCTTGCAGTGTGTTTGTGGCGCCTCACCAAAGCGTGAACGGTGCCGTCTCGGGCGAGTTGCGGGCCTCGAAGAACCAGAACCACTACAATGTTGGGTCGAAACTATCAGTATTAGCCACGCTTCCACGAGCTTCGCTGACCATGGACATGTTCGTCCCAACGTCGATGTAGCCGGAATACTGGGTAACCCCGGGGGTTGTCTCGCAGATCCCAGAATTTGCGACATAGCGAAGGTTCGTGTCTGTTTGGATCTGCGAGCGGAATGAGAGGTATTCCGTTCTTGGTTCATTCGGAGTCAACACCGTCGCATGGACCAAGTCCGTGCCTGCTACTAGTAGGACGAGCGGGGTGACCAAAGACACGAGCGACTGAAAGCGCATTTCTGTTAGCACAATAGCGACGGCGCGTGGGTGGCGAACGGGATACCTAGAGAGAACGGCATGTGGTAGGTATTTTATAAGTAAACTAGTACAGTAGCTTCTTCTGCCGAGGATGATCTGATTCCAGACCCCGGACTCAGTTTGATGGGCCGGACACCAGACTAGGGCCGGACCAGTTGTACTCGCTTATCAATGTAGTAATGTCGGGATAAAAAAAACCTTGAATGCACTACATGGCGAAAGTGCGTTGTTCATCATCGCTTCGTTCTTGATATATGTACTATGATACCTTTTCAAGCTCAATTATAGGCTATACTTGGACCAGGTATTTGTTCTTCGTCACCGATTACGCTGCGGACACATGTCACTCCTTCGCTTATACACTCGATTGGCCATGTCCCTTTCTATTGGACTCGTATAAATGAATGCTGTATTGTTGTCGCCGTACAGTCTTTTCAATCGAGACGATTTACCGCAGTCATCAACAAAATGACACCTTCGCCGCTCAATCTTTCCACAGGTACCAGCTAGTGGCCAGTCATGGGCGTATGTTGACCATGGTCTAGGTAAACGACCTGACACATGGGCGGGGTGCGAAGAACATTGAAATAACATACCATTACCCCCTGATGCGCCAGACGTTGGCGTAGGACTTACATCCCCATACCGCCCATCGTGAATGAGGTTCGTAACCCCGAACAACCGTCCGTGATGCATGATGCATGATGGATTGATGATGGCTGTTTCAACGTACAGTAATCGGCGATTTCCTAAAAGGGTAACACATGTTTGGCAGAGGCTTTAGATGCAAACAACCGCTCTACTACCAGCGACTCGTACTTTAGCGGTTTTAACGTCCATTTCTCCCATCGTTGTATCACCCGGATATGTTCGGCCGTGCTCTTGCCCTCTTTCCACTCACTCGGCGCACACTAAATTATCAGCTACTACATGCTAGATGTTTCTCATCTGATCTCAAGTCTGACGACGCTCGACTGACTATTCCCGGCACACCTGGCTTCTCTCATCAATGGCTGCGAGATTCATGCCAATGTCCTTCATGTGTTCACCCCTCCACCCTGCAGAAACTACACAGATCCTCTGACGTTCCGGTTGACATCCGGCCTATCACTCCGGGTGGTTTGACGATCACACCTGACGGTGTTCATATCCGATGGATCGACGGACATGAATCGTTTTATGGGACTAAATTTCTGCGGCGTTACTCTTCTCCATCAGAGCTACTGAAATTTCATCGGGATACGGAACAAATACTATGGGATGCATCATCGATCTCCCAAGCCCAAGATCTATATATTCCCTACGACAAGCTCTCGGAGCCTTCTCACCTTCTCCGCGCCATTAACCAACTCACTCAGTGCGGCATTCTCTTCGTCACAGGTGTGCCGAACGAACACACCTCCAATGGTACCTGCGAACTCCGCAAGTTGGCCAACATGTTCGGCGAGCTACGCACCACCTTTTACGGAGAACTGTGGGACGTCAAGAACGTTCGTAACAGTCGTAATATTGCTTATACCAATCTCGATCTTGGCTTGCATATGGATTTACTGTATGTCACTTATGTGCCAATCTCATCGTCCAGGACGCTCTCATCGAGCTCTCGAGTAGTTACTTCCAACACCCACCGCGATACCAGATTCTGCATTGCCTGCGTAACCGTGTCGTAGGTGGCACTTCGATCTTCGTAGACGCCCTTCGCACGGCTTCGTTGCTGCGAAAGTCCGATCCAGCAGACTTTGACGTCCTGGCGACGACGCGCGTTCCTTTCCACTATATAAACGACGGACACCATATGCACTACGAACACCCGACCATCGAGCTAGACGCGCACACGTTCCACGACAACCCGCCTACTGAACTACCCATCAAACATATCAACTACTCCCCACCGTTTCAAGCACCCCTCATGAGCTCAACCCCAACTTCCTTCTACACGGCCCTAAGAAAATTTGCTGCGTTGCTAGATAACGCGGCTAACCATATGAAATATACCTTACGCGAAGGAGACGCCGTTCTCTTCGACAACCGGAGAGTGCTTCATGCCCGCACGGCTTTCACGGACGGACCCCTTGATGGCAAAGAGGTGTGCAAGGACAAGGAGGAAACAAATCGCTGGCTCAAAGGGTGTTATCTTGAGGCAGATGCCATTCTTGACCGTGGCAGGACATTGAGGGCCAAGTTACATATGTAGATGGACATAATCGATGCGTCAAACTGAGTTTTGTGTTAGGTAGATTTACCACGATAAGCTGAGTACACGAGAAAGACGTCACTTCGTCAGGCAAGAACACAGATTACCCTATCAATGCAACCTGATCGATGATCCTACAGCTTGCTTTTGTCTGCCTTTTTGATGAAAGCAACACCATTGCTCAGAGCAACCTGTGGGTCGTTCGGCATCAGGACTAGATACATGATACATTAATTCAGCGCCCACCTTGCCTGACGTAGTATTCTTGGTGATAAATGTGATCTCGGTCGTATCATTGGGACCAGGGCCAACCTCCCATGCCTGTGTCTCCAGTTCATCGCCAGGTTTGACAGGCGATGTGAAACGAGAGCCGAAAACCTTCAACGCGCGTGTATCGCCACCCGCAACTTGCTGGATAAGACCGCGAGCAGCGAATCCAAAGGATGACAAGCCATGTAGGATGACATCGCCAAATCCTAGTGCCTTACTTACTGTGGGATCTGGAAGGCACACACCGTGAGTTCAATCTCGAAGTCGCTAAGCAGAGACAGGCCTACCAATGTGAAGAGGGCTGTAACCTCCGCTGAGACGATAGATAAGTGCTTGCTCCGGAATGGTCTTATCTCTGATCACCCAGTCTGGTTTACGGTCTTTGGGAATGGGATTCGCCTTGGGAGCACTGGCGATAACCTTGGAGAATTTGGCACCGTTTGCTTTGGCGCCCAAATAGAACGAAGAGCTCTGGATGGATATGTAGCGGCAATGATATATACCAGGACCAAGATGCTTACGAAGAGCTTTGCATAAACAGTACCCTGGGGATCTACGAGTAAGGACTCCTGATCGGTGATGATGCCAGACTCTTGGAAATTAAAGTGAGAACGGGCCACGAGAATAACACACACCGCTCACTATTTTCATGGACGGCACAAATCCTGCTCGAGAGCTTCCACCCTGGTCCACTCGTAACTGGCAGGTCCTTCAAGACTTCGATGCTCTGGGCAGCATGAATCTATGTCAAAATTGTATGCTTCAGTTACTTTGCGCGAGTGAGTTCGAAGTCGATTTGTATACCATTCTGTCAAACTTGAGCCTGGGGAGCCCAGGGATTGGGTCAGGATCACGTTTTCCCGCGGAGAGCGGTACATCAGTTTCATCGCCTATGCAAGATAATAGCATGCTAATTTTGAACCAAAGTGTAATTACGTACCCTTAAAACCAAGCACAACAGGGTACGTTGGCAAAGGAGCCCAAGCTTTGTCTGAATGTTTTGATGCGTGTATGCTTTTTAGTTTGGACGACCAGCTGACATACCAAGCTCTGGGAGTTGACCGATAAAGAGGAGCGGGAATGCGTTGGATATAGCTCACCATATACGAGAGAAAGATCGTCCTTCTTTGCACCCACACCCAGTGCATATATGATGATATCCTTCCTTGTCCAAGTAACCTAACAAGATGGTTGTTTCAGAGGATACATACAGACAAGATGAAGGAGACCTTACGGGTTTATCAGCGGTCCTGTGGCCGACAGCTTTACTAAGGTCGTAACTCATGGCCAAATTCCTAGACTGGCTGTGTCGAGAGTGGGTCCGATGTCACCACTTGAACACTGGGGTTGGTATCACTGCAAGGCGAAATGAACCGAAATGAAGTGTCAAACCTGTTCTAATTCGAGATAGTGGTTCCGATTGTGTCAGGAACAAACGAAACGACTTCTCGAAGGCAAGACGGCGAACTAATTGGGAATACGGTCCGGCCGGGACTCCAACCAACCAGAAAATTCAAATTATCATGCTTGATTCTCGGGCATCTTTGCCGGTCATTGTTCCACCCAAATTGAAAGTATCACACATCTGTCGCATTCATCTTTAACTCGTGGAAATCTAAACTAGAGGTTGGTAGCGGCGTTTCATGGAGCCGGCTCGACACCGCAAACAGAAGCAGTTGTTTACAACAGCGATATGGAGGGAGCGGGGCCCTGCTGCAGTTAATTGCTGACCCATATAACTCACCAATGGGTGGCTGCACAATGCTACATAGTTCTTTTGCCGCTGACCTGTCTGCAGGCACCTTCCTTTAGAGTGCCATGCAAACCTAGTAAAATCTTGAACGGTCTGTTGCATGTTCAGGAGTATTGTTAGATGCGACGGACTCATGTCATGGTAACAGTAGGTGGCCCGAAGATAACCTGTACTTCCAAATCCCCGGGGTGATACAAACGAACGAGCCTCGAAGTTAATTCCCTTCGACGGCGGCACTACGACTCAGCGCTCAGCGCTCATGACGCGTGATGCATGATGGCGGGCCTGGGTTCGTAGACAAATTTTCACACGGCTTGTGTAGTCCAGGAAGCCAGAGAACGGTGGACCGACATGCGGCCCCATGCGGTTTCTACGTTGTACGCTGAAACGGGTGCCATGGAAGGGCTGTCGTTGTCGGCAGAAGCGTTGAAAAGCCACATTACATAATATGATGTGACGAGATGCAACGTCACTTGCACCGATGCGGCGCAGGAGTGGAAGATTGATAACCATCACCTTGTTCGGTATTGCTGTCCGGGCTTTCACAGTGGTAAGACTTGTTTCAGTGCGAGCTCGTGCCACATCTACTGTGATAACAGCCGTAAACCAGCGCTACAGATAACCTACTTCTTGAAAGAGATTCAATTACGCTGTGGGACACTGAGTCAGTGGTGCCAGCAGGCGGCGGCATCAACATCAGCTTCTCCTATCACTGCACGACCTGACTATGTTCAGTACATCAGTTGCGTGTAGGGCTGGATCCAGCTTCTCATTACTCGGCGCACATTAAATTATTCGCTTCTACACGTTAGTAGACATTTTTGTCTGATCGTAACTTTCTCGTTTGACGACTTTATTCCCGTCAGAATAGTTGCCTTGCGTACCAGTGCAGGCTTCATTCCAATACATTCACTCTTCCACGTCACAGGAACCTCTGGACAGATCATCTGATGGCCTCTCTGGTTGATATCCAGGGTCAGATTTGACTACCTCAGCTGACAGTGTTCATCTCCAGCGGACCAATGAACGTGAAGGTTTGATATGTTGAAACATGATTGATATATCAGAGCTGCAACTTTTCGGAATTGTGTTACACAGGTAAATTTACCACGACAAGCTTAATAAAACGCTTTCGTTGCCAGGCCATAGGATCTGTTACCCTATCAACGCGACACAATCTTACAGTCTGCTTTTCTCCGCCTTTTTTATGAAAGCGACACCGTTACCCAGTGCAACCTAACGAACGTTATACATCAGACATGGATGCCTGATACATGAATTCAGTGCTAACCTTGCCCGACGTAACATTTTTAGTGATGAATGTGATCTCGGTCGTCCCGTTGGGACCAGGGCCAACCTCCCATGCCTGCGTCTCCAGTTCATCGCCGGGCTTGACAGGTGATGTGAACCGAACACCGAAAAACTTCAGTGCGCGTGTATTGCCATTCGCAACCTGCTGGATAAGACCACGAGCGACGAATCCATAGGATGACAAGCCATGTAGGATGACATCGCCAAAGCCCAATGTCATACCAACCGCGGGATCTGGATGGCACACCTTGTAAGTCTGAACTTTAAGGCTTGTAAGCGGTGTCAGATCTACCAATATGAAGAGGATTGTAATCTCCGCTGAGGCGATAGACAAGTGCTTGCTCTGGGGTCGTCTTATCTCTGATCACCCAGTCTGGTTTGCGGTCCTTGGGAATGGGCTTCGACTGGGGAGCGGCGGCAATTACTTTGGAGAATTTGCTACCATTTGCTTTGGCACCCAGATAGAATGAAGAGCTCTGGACAGAGGTGTAGTGGCAAAAATGCGTACAAGGACCGAGACGCTTACGAAGAGCTTTGCATAAACCGTACCCTGGGGGTCTGCGAGCAAAGACTCCTGCTCGATGATGATTCCAGACTCTTGGGGATGAAAGTGAGAATGTGTCACGAAAGTAAAGCGTGCTGCTCACTGTTTTCATGGACAGCACAAATTCTGCCCGAGAGCTTCCACCCCGGTCCGCTTGCAACTGGCAGGTCCTTCAAGACTTCGATGCTCTGTGTAGCATGGACCTACATTTATATGGTACGCTTCAGTTACTTGTGTAAGCAAGTTTGAAGCAGATTTATATACCACCCTGTCAGACTTGAGCTTAGGGAGCCCGGGGATTGGATTGGCACCGAGTTTGCTCGCAAACAGTGACACATCAGTGTCATCGCCTATACAAGATGATAGCATGTCACATTGAGCCACAATATAATCACCCACCCTTTAAATTAAGCACAACAGGGTACGTCGGCAAAGGAGCCCATGCTTTATCTGTGAATATTGCATTGTGTGCCAATATCTAGTTTGGGCGTCCGAGTTGACATACCAAGCTCTGCGAGTTGAACGTGAAGAGGGCAAACGATACTTTAGATATAGCTCACCATATACAAGAGACAGATCATCTTTCTTTGCGCCAACACCCAGTGCGTATATGATGATATCTTTCTGTGTCCAAGAAACCTAACAGGATGTTTGTTTCAGAGGATATAGACAAGATGAAGGAGATCTTACGGGTTTATCAGCGTTCTTGTGGCCCACGGCTTTACCAAGGTCGTAACTCATTGTATTGGATTGGTATGTCGAGGAGCAATGCTGGTGGCAGCACTCGAACATTGGCCCGGAGCCCGGCGCATGATCATGTACCGAGTACCGATCACGTGTTAGTTATCAGCCAAATAAAAATATTTTAATCCATTTACCGCAGTGTATGGATGTATCCGTCCATCTGGCCAGGGAAATGATATGCACAGGAGGTGATGGCCCCTGTCTGTGCCGCACGAAAGCAGGAAACATTGAAAACTCGTGGCAGATACGGTGAATATGAAAACAGGCCCCTAAACACGCACAATCACCGCTACATCAGCGCTAATCCACCGAAGACGACGACAACGACAGTTTAAATTGCCCAGACTTGCATCGGAAGCAATTTACATAATACACCTTTTCTCGAACAAATTGGCGGGAGACTAAACGGCTTCTTTTGTCACAGGAAGGGTCGACTTCACCAAGTACCACATGTCCGGGGCGAGACTCTCCAGAGCAGCCGAGTACGCCACGACTTCTCTTGGCGTTGGCCTCAGCGTATCCATGGGGTACGAACCTGGGAGTCTGCCTACGAGGGAGTCAGGACTCAGGGCTTTGGGCATTTCCCTGACTGGGACGCAACCACAGCTTGGTCTCACTTGATAAGCTCGACCGAACGGGATCTTCCCGATCAGACCCGCACACTCGGAACAGTTGACTACCTCAAATGGATACCAACGTAAATGGTCTAGCGCGACGCTTACCCGATGCATATTACCCACCATCCCATTGAATCTCCTCCCACGTCCCCTCTCCCAAGTTGCAGGACGGTTCCTCCCTTCGCGATCTTGTGATGGTAAACGTCCTTGACAATGACCCACAATATCAACCTCCCCAAGTCTACGTCGAGGGGACGTGGTTGTACGGCGCGATCGTGACGGCCCTCCTCTATGGCATTGTGGTCGTCCTCTATGTCATGTGCTTTCGTTCCCTATGGAGTCGGATTCGCTCCAAGGACCGCTCTCGGAAGAAGCACTGGTTTTTCCTCATCTATGTCAACGTCCTCTTTGCATTGAGCACCATCTACGTCGCCTCAAACTCACAGATCACCCAGCTTGGTTTCATAAACCATAGGGATTATCCCGGCGGTGAGTCCTCGGCGTACAACCATCGAGCATGGCAGTGTTCTCATTTTTCCTTCCGCAGGCCCTAGTGCTTATGAAATAAACACTGCATCTACGCCTCTCAATGCTGCCTTCGTTGCTTCAAATTGGTGTGCTGATGCCATGATGGTGAGTCTCGGGCTTGCTGCCTCCCGATGACAGGCTAATTCTTCTTAGATTTGGCGCTGTATTGTAGTCTATAGAGATAGCAAGTTTCACCTTATTGTGAACGTGTTCGGATGGATGATGCTTCTTGCATCTGTCGGTTAGTGTGTCCTTCACTGAGTCAACCTGCCGTCATCTTTTATCTGGTTCTTGCAGTCACCGGTACCCTTTGGGTCGTCATCGTCTCACAACCAGCACAATCCGCGACTGGCTGGATGTCCTTCAGTTTTCTCTTCCCCTATCTCAGCGTTTCCCTCGCCATCAACATTTTCATCTGTATTCTAACGGTCGTCCGACTGCTGTATCACCGAGCATGCATCTCAAAAGTCCTTGGCCCTGCGTATGGCCTCCTCTATACCAGCTTTGCAGCAATGATTATCGAAAGCGCTGCTGTGTACGCGATATGTTCATTGTTTTACCTCATTCCATACGCCGTAAACAGCCCCCTGGCCAATGCGTTTTTGCAAATTCTGGGCGAGGCGCAGGTAACTTATTCTCTGCTTTAGTCCTTTCTTCATTTGGTAACTCATTTCCCTGAATTTGTAGGTCATCGCACCCCTTCTCATCATTTACCGTGTTTCCGAGGGCAAAGCCTGGTCAAGAGATATGACCACCCGCCTTGCGAGACCCCCCAGTTCCCAGCCCATGCGTAGGGTGTCCGCCCAAGCTAGCCCCGACAACTCCCAACCTCTGAGACCTCTCAACGTCCAAATCGCCCTCAGCAATTCACATCGTACTGAATGCACGAGTTCGGGTCAATACGCCGACGAAGATGACAAGGGAATGTCCGTGTGACATAGGTGCTACCTCGTGAATCCAAACAAAGTTAACGCAAACTCTGAACCGGGTCATTTCCATGGAAACCACCCGTACTTCATCATATCCCTACGGCCCGGACCAACCAAAGCCTGCATTCTTTTTTTCTCTTTGATTTGTGTCAAGATACGTCGTACAAGTGCCACTCTTTTTACACGCTCGTGAATACCATTTCTTTCTCTGTTCATATCATACACGCTTCTCTGCTTCTCATCTAGAGAGTCGGTATAATCTTTCTGTGAAACTTGTGCCATCAAAAGGTTCTCCCTGTATTCGTTGCTCTGCATTTCGATATTCGTGAACGCACTTGTTACACCGACATGTATTGTGTGCATACTAGATATCCCATGAATCCTACGACAGTGAGACATCCTTGACTTGACATCTCCCCCTGAGGATGACGAGGCCGCGTGAGACCGCTTGAGAGGATGACTGAGCTGCGCAAGCGTTCCACAAAGGGAGCTCGTCGGATTACGGTGACCGATAGGATCGCTGCAAGATTCAAGAAAATTCCCATGTCGTGACAGAATACGTCCGGAATCGATGCCAGCCGCTCCAAGGGGCTCGAGAAGTCTGATGGCCTGAGAAAAACAAAGCTTACAGACGGAGGTGCCGCCATTCAATTACAGTATGGGCGGCCATCGGTGACACTACCACTGTTTTGATTATAAATATGAACCGATATAACGCCTAACCCGGCGGGGATGGGAACAAGACGGGACCGCACTAGACCCAAAAGTAATTCGACCATTAGTAACGATGGCGGGTATGACCGTGTCGTTGGGGCATCAAGCCCTCGATTCGGAATCCACGGGACGACGTGTCTGTGTTTGTGAAAAAATAAATTGTACTTTGAATCAATCCAAGTGTGTCAAGCCGGTTTCCCATGATAACATCGTCCGCTCCGATTCTGCTTCAACTCAACTGATCAGGTTTACAGGGTCGAAGGGCATATCATCGCGTACTAGTACGAGTCAACATAACCATATCTCGTAGAGATATGTCACTGCGATCAGTTTCTGTACTCCTACCGAGAACAGGTGAATCCTAGAAGAGTTAGGAGCGGCATTGGAAGGGGGGAATGGCGGCAATGGGATTCAGGGGTACAGTTGTCTGATGAGCCGGACCTCCATTTATCAAGTACTACTAAAACACACTGGAACTTACCAGGGACAAAAAGCGGTCAGGGCAACATCGTGCCATAATATCTATCAATTGCCAGGTTCTCTGCTCCCACTTGTGCTCGGGTTAGTGCTCAGGCACTTAGTATTATACTCGGAAGAGTGTATGATATACCAAAATGGCAGCCTCTGTGGTAGTGACGGTTATCTTCGGAATCAGCCAACAGTAGTTATTCGGCCGACCATACACGAAACCGATAGGCGCCAAATCAAACCGTTCTAACGTTCTTCAATACAGGACTGTACAATTCCCCTTTGTGAAGATGAGCGGTCGAAGGATACGGCGTATAAGTGTACAACAAATTGCAATCTCTCTGCTCTATTTCATCTTACAAACCAAATTAATACCTAAACCGACGGATGCTGCGTGATAACTCGTAGCGTCCAACCATCCATCGTTCAGACATGCGAATACAAGCCTGCATCTTTCCTGACCTTCGTCATCGCTACAATAAAGGGTTTAATTGAATCCAAGATTCCGCGGGGAGGTCGACTTACCAGCAATGATTGCACTGCCAACACCACTTCCATCTTCGGCATGGTACGTTACGATGTTACTAGGTCCATTTGACGCACGGTAATAAGTAGGAAAGAGCGCAAAGTCAGACAGTCATGAAAGAAGTTACATATATGACCTCACCGGCCCTTGTCTCCAAATATGTCTTGAAGACCTTCATGTACCCTGTCTGCAAAACCAGGGTATTTCTAATCAGAGAAAAGTAATCAGTGTCCTTGTCGGCGGAAGAGGAAAATGAGCACAAAAAACTAAGAAGTCCACACACATTGTACAGACTACCGTCTGCCCCCACAGAACAGCCTTCCTCTAGATACCCCATCTTCTTTACGATCGCCGCAATTCCGCATGAACTCAGTCTTGCCGCACGCCGCCCGATCAGCTTAGCAAGGGCTCGGAAAAATTGTCGTTCCGCTAGTGTCGTCTCAAGGGCAAAGAAGTGGGTGAATATGCCAATGACCATAAGAAGTTCGTCCGTCGGGTCGCTACCAAGACATGAGTCAGGGTCGAGCCACTAACGAGAGAGCGACGGATGCAGCCCTCACCTCTCCATCAGAGACAAAAAGGCGGTGTCAAAACAATACGGTTTCTCAAGCTTGTATGTATTCTGACCGAGGAAAAGGACACCCTCATCTATGAGTTCGCAAAGGACCAGTCGAAGAATTTCACCCAGATATCGACCTGATATGAGTTTCTTGATGAATGGAACCCGGGGAATTTGGGAAATGATTGACCACAGTGAGTATATTATTCTCAACGTGTACATGTGAAACGTTGCTCACTTCGAATGCTTGTTCACCAGGCTTGTTTGAAGTCTCATCTACAATTGCGTCGTATTTCGTGCGTGGAAGGTGTTCATGCTCGAACGAATCGAAAGCTCCCTTCGAAAATAATGAATCGATGCTTTGAGATTCGCCCAAAATAATGAAAGAACGCGTCACATACCCATTCACAATTGATAGCCATGTCGACATCGGGAGGGATGCCTAAGTTTGCGATCTTAGGGATATTCTTAACATGCTCCATGTATGCGGCATTGCAACCTGTCCCAAAGATGACAGCTATCTTGGTTTTAGGATTAACGTAGTGCGAAGCAATGAGTGTGCCAGTGGTGTCGTTTATGAGAGCTGTCAAGTGTACAGGAAGGTTCTAAACGGGATGATTTTTCGAGAGGCGAGCTGTTATCAACAGGATTGAAGATAAGGGAGAGAAACCGCACATGTTTTGTAAGAGATTGTTTGAACATCTCAGCGACATCTCTTCCCTCCGTGTTGGATGCACCGAAGCCTTTCGTCCAGCGAATAAGTTCGCCGTGATCAATGCGTTCTTGTCTTCACCAAGAAATATAGGGCGTAAAAGCAAACATATTTGGTCCCAACCAGACCATTGTGAGTACAAAAAATGCATCGCAAACCTTGAGCACCGAAACTTGATTTAGACTCACGTGCATGGATACGAGAACTACACACGCGAATATGAAAAAGTAGGTTTTGGCACAGAATCATACGACAATCATCACACTCACTGTGAATCCCAAAGGCAAAACCTGACCCTCCTTCAACATGCCAGGACCATCACCTGTGTTCGACTCGACGAACGTCTTCAAGCATTCTGCACAGAAATCAAATAATTTTTGTCCATCGTCTTGTTTCTGCTCTTCAGTGAGACGGTATTTGGTTTGTGTAAGTTCAAATTTGCCATCGCCTTGCAGAGTAACGAGACAGACTCGGAGGTTGGTACCGCCTAGCAATGAGTGTTGTAGCAAAGATGTACGAAATAGGAAGTAAAACGAGTCAGAGTCGTCACAATCAAAGGTTATTGTGTAGTTCAAAGGACATGTAAATCGAGTCAGGCTCGAAAGAAAGGACGAGCAGTCAGGACATACCAAGGTCCACTGCTAAGAAGTCCCCAGTCTCCTGGCCAGATGGCCACCCAAAGACGAAAGTAGGGATCATAGGCTAGATGACATTCAATCAAACATCCATCAGACAATGACAAATTATCTCCGGAAGGCGCACATAGGGAGGTGAAACAAAAGGATGTGCATGTATAGGAAGACCGAGGCGCTTCACCTCAGGTTCTAATGAACGATGCACAAATGCGATTACTGATAAGAGCTTACTCCTCCCACGTTAATTGAGCAAGTTCCTGATAGCCGATCAACGGAACCTCTATATTCAAGGTATTTCCATCCTCATTCAAGGACCACCAGAAAACAAGGCAATAGAACAAATACGGAAAGAGGAAGAATGAACAGAATGAAGGGAGTAAGTGCGTACCACGATCTGATTGTACTTTGCTAATCCCAATTCAAGGGACTCGGTGAATGCTTCAACGATCATACGCATTCTCTGAGGGGTGAGAGTGAATCTACAGAATAAATCCAATGTCCGGTGAGCAGGCGGTTTGCAGAGCGCGCGGTTCAGCAGTAAATTTTGAAAGAATGAAGCAAGACTAACAGGGTCTCATATTTCCTGAGGTGGTCCGCCATCGTCCTACGGTCGCGTGAAGGATAATATAGCAATAGTGTAAGCATGCGATTGCATCGCGGGCAGCTCAATGGGATCAGCCCTGGGTATGGATAGCGAGCGAGTACCTTTTGGTGGCATGCGGAAGGTCCTCCTCATCTTGTGTGCGAGTATGGATGGCGATCGTCTGACCCGAAGGTAGGATGACGCTGCCACTGCCACGACGCGAAGCTGGCATGATTTCTCAATGGTGATACTCCTTGGTTGCGGGATTGTCGTGGGAGGTGTTAGAAACGCGGCGCTCACACGGAACCTCTTCGTTCCTGCTGTCGTGCTTGGGGCTCGGACGTGGGAACGATTCAACTTATATATCCAACCGGCTCTCCACGTTCCTTTTCTTCGACGCCGTCATGATTGGTCTCAAAGGAACGCTGAATGTACGTCCCATGCCTCATCATTGCTGAACAGACTTTATACTTCTCTGGAATAGGTTATTGACAATTCCGGCGCCCTCCTCGTCGAGTGTGTCAACGTACTGAAACAAAAAGTCAACAACGGCTGGGGGTCAGTCGGCGACGAAATCGTTTGTGTGGTCAAACGCGCCCGTCCACTCACGGCCGCACAGGCTGCTTCCGCGACTTCGCTCAAGGTGCGCCGAGGGGACGTCCGTCGCGCTCTGATCGTGCGTACCAAGAAGGCAGTGAGAAGACCCGACGGGAGGTTCGTCAGATTCGACGACAATGCAGCGGTACTGTTAAATAACAAGAGGGAGATGCTGGGCACGAGAATCGGTGGGATCGTTAATGCAGATTTACGGTTGAAGGGTTGGGGAAAGATTGTCAGTTTAGCACCCAAGGTACGGGTCAGAAATGGATTTATGCTGAAGCACTGACTGGCGTCTCTCCACATACAGGCTCTATAGCTAGTTGTCTTATCGACCATTGTGTGCCCTTGTAGATATACCCTAGCTGGTCTCTACTAATAGCATTTTGGTACATGTTTCACCCATGCACAGAGCTTCTTATTCAATTGATTGACTGCGGCCACTATCCACGCCTATTCCCATTGGGAATTGGGCCTGCTTCTCGTCCTTGAGTTGTAAGTATAAGAACATCGCTTGTCAGCTGAATCGATACGTCCTTTTCCCCACTCACTCACTGTTTGTT
The DNA here is from genome assembly GCA_038089875.1 of Fistulinella prunicolor. Taxonomy (NCBI): domain Eukaryota; kingdom Fungi; phylum Basidiomycota; class Agaricomycetes; order Boletales; family Boletaceae; genus Fistulinella; species Fistulinella prunicolor. The sequence goes on from JBBPLP010000522.1 coordinate 14,869, forward strand.
GCTTGATGTTATTTCGGTCAACTCCATTCCGGTCCATTTTGCTTCAGAAAAGGGCAATCTCGGTGACGCCTGTCGGACGGTGCCTTCGCCCTTTCGTTATCTCACATTCGCGCCATGCTAGTACCAGCAGCACCAGTGCGCCCCCCCGGACTGGCTCACTCCCTGTTCTGCTCGGCGCTTTAACATGCGCTCTTCTCGGCTACACTATCGGCTCATCGACTGCTCTGCCATCCACACTAGCCACTCAAATGCCCGGCGAGGATGATAAGCCGACATACGGGACCCCAGAAGATTTCCAAAAAGCTATACAAGAATTGAGGCACACTTTCAGTGACGAAGGTGATGAATCTGGGATCGTTAGCACAGATCCAGAGGACCTCCGCATACACGGGTATTCGGAGAGTACTTATCATCCTGGTGTGTATTGAGTCTTTTTTGGCTGTTGGCACTCCCATTACCCTTCCTTCGTGGATACAGCTGTTAACTGCGTGCATCTGCTAATTGAACTCTACAGGTGCCCCTCATACAGTGGTAGTGTACCCACGAAGCACAGAAGACGTCGTCAAAATAGTCAAAATAGCTACAAAGTATAGGATGCCGATAACCCCATACTCGGGCGGAACGAGTCTAGAGGGTAACTTCCGAGGGGTACGCTTCCAATTCCTTTGCTCTGTAGATAATTGCGGGTGTTACTATTGCACATGAGGCCCTCTCCCCTCATTCCCTGACCACTATATGAGTGGCGATACATTCATCAATTCTACCAGCACATTCTGCGCCTCTAGGTTCGCACATGACTGACGTCTTGATAGCATGCCACAGGCGGTATCTGCATCGACATGTCGAATATGGATAAGATTATCGAGATACACGGTTCGTATATTTTGTCCGGGTTTATAGTGACATGAAATGACGAACTGATTGATTTGCCTATCACTTCGTGTCGACCTCTTCCCCGTTCGAATGCGCGTATAACTGAAACCCTCATAAAACAGAACAAGATTCGGACATTGTGTGCCAACCTGGGGCCGGATGGATGCAGATCAACGAAACGCTACGAGACAAGGGTAGGCTCAATTTTTATTAAAGTGAAACCAATGTATACTGATGATTGTACTTTCCGAAAGGCATTCCTTTATTCTTTCCCGTGCGTACAGCGTTTCCCCGATTATTACGGGCAGCATCGACGTATATGATCCACTTTTAGTTGGACCCTGGTCCGGGAGCAACGATCGGTGGGATGATGAGTACCGGATGCTCTGGAAGTACGTTCTTTCTGACTCACTCTGACAAGAGGCTGACCATCCTTCTCTAAGCAAACGCTGTGCGATATGGAACTGCTAAAGGGGAGTGGTTCCTTAATGCTGTACGTCCGTTCCTTTCTATCTCCCTTGTTACAGACGTCTGCGGCTACATATACATGCAATTTGCACTGGACTCTACTAAATTTGTGATAACCTCCAGACAGTAGTTCTCCCCTCCGGGGAAGTTATTAAGACGCGCCGGCGCGCCAGGAAGTGTTCGGCGGGTTTCGACCTCACCAAGTTATTCATTGGAGCAGAGGGTACCTTGGGAATCATCACTGAAGGTGGGTTTTTAGTTCGTGACTTTCCTACATTCAACGCTCCCATCCTTATTATCCGCACAAGACGCTCACGATTTTTTTGTGGGACAGTCACAATTCGTCTCACTCCCGTGTTACCCACCACGGTCGCTGTTGTACAGTTCCCCAATGTCAAGATGGCGACGGAAGCGGTGGTTGACATATTGAATCGTGGTGTTGGTATTCGTAAGTGCCTTGGTCTCTGATTCGAAAAACTTTCAACTGACTTAAGCGTGTGCCCTCTGTTGAAATATTCGTTGCTCAAATTTATCTTAGAATGCGTCGAACTCTGTGACTCTGAATTCATGCGTGCTATAAACCTTTTTGGTGCTTCTCAACGCACCTACCCCGAGATCGATTCCCTCTTCTTCAAATTCCAAGGACCCACTCAAGCTTCGATCCAAGAAACTGGCCGAATTGTCAAGGAAATTGTCAAGAAGCATGGCGGCACTGGTTTTGAATTAGCGCGGAGCGAGAAAGAAGCAGAAGATCTGTGGTCTGACAGAAAGAACGCACTCTATTCTGGGCTGGCACTTTTGGAAGGGTCCAAAGGATTGGGCACGGATGTCTGGTCCGTCTTCTTCCTTTGCGGACGCTAATAGTATTGTTAACGTACTGCATCTTTCATTGTCCAACAGTGTGCCAGTCTCGAGGCTTCCTGATCTCGTTTACGAGACAAAGCAAGACCTTCAGGGACTCGGGCTTGTGTCTTCCATTGTAGGGCATGTTGGGGATGGTTGGTCACCTTCTACCTCTCCCGTTCTCTCTCTTCGTGGGTCTGATTGACGACAGGCAATTTCCACTCCTTACTCCTCTTCCGGAACGATGAAGAACTGGCAATAGCACGAGAAGCTGTACATAGAATGGTCGAACGAGCAATAAGGATGGAGGGTACATGTAAGTTCCGCGCTCTGCCGCACCTATTCGATGGCTCACAATCTGTCTCGTCACATTATACATAGGTACGGGCGAGCACGGTGTTGGTGTTGGCAAACGAGAATACCTTTATTCTGAACTTGGTGAAGGCACTGTAGAACTGATGTGGTCCATCAAGAAGACGATCGATCCTCTGGGCTTATTCAACCCTGGAAAGGTTAGTGACAGCTGCTAAATAGTTCAAATGATGTACATCTAACTGAACTGATTTGGGGTTTAATTCGCGTCACTACAGCTATATCCAGACAAGAGCATGAAAAATCTAGGGAAGCATTGATCAGGATGAATTTTGGAAGTGTAGATACGCATGCTACATCTCAGAAATATAAACATGTATCTTGTACAACAAATTTCAGGCAGCAATGTAAGAACACCGGATAAATTTTGACAATCATTGACGGTGACTCACCGAATGGTGGCCCTTGGTCACCCCCATACTACTACCTCGCCCTCACTTCATTGAAGCGCTCAAAAGATCCAATTCTCGTGCGATCAGCGAGTTTGGACACTGCCGCCTTCAATGCTCTGACTCTCTGAGCAGACACCATCAGATCAGAATGACTCGCCGTAACGGTGAGGGACAACAGAAAATACGTACTCGAGGCCGTCAGAGCACGAAGTTTGACGTATCAAAACCTATAATTGGCTTGAGATCTCCATCGAGTAGACAACTTGTTTTACTCGTGTTCGTATGGATTATATCTACATCGGAAGCGCAATCAACAAAGCATTAACCGATTTCCGTTATCTCCCCACTGGCAGGTCGCAAGTCATTGTTGATATATCAGTTCTGACGCTCGAAGTCCCGCCGTACCGCCTTCCTTTTGATGAGCGAGACGCTGATCTCACTCTCCACGCTTCAGACGGTGCACGATTCGCCGTTCACAAGATAATCTTGACCATGTCGTCGCCTCTACTGAAGCGCCGCCTGACGATTGGATCCTCTTCACCGTAAGATACTAGTCGTTCAACTGACCGCCTCCTGCCCACTTTCATACAATCTACGTTTCTTCAATTCACGTTGAGAGCTGCGTCGGGTGGTAGGTCGAGTATGGGATGTGTTGGCAGATGGGGATAGACTGGTACTGCGGGAACCTGCGAGAATCGGTGTCTCGACAACTCTACGACGCAAAAGCCTTGTGTACCTCTCGCGAGCTTCCTTGATGTCCGCGTCTGATGGGCGTGGATCATCTTCGGGCTTGATACCTTCTATAATGCCATGTAGAATTGCCAGGAAGGCCACATGCGTGACGGGGTTAGGAGGTTCACTCGTGTCTTGCCAGCGA
>JBBPLP010000523.1:0-11774 GCA_038089875.1 Fistulinella prunicolor
GAAGGTCCCCGCGGCGCTTCGTTGCTTGTCACGTTATTCAGGATGGACGTCGAGCGGATTAGCGAAAACGTCTTGACCGCTAACTTCGAATCCGACAGACCTCCCCCAAAGGTGAGCTCAACGATTTTCCTAACCATCGGTTAGCTGACTTTAGCACCGTGCTTATTGAGATCTCCGCTATCCACTTAAGATCGACTATATTTGGAACAGAATGCTAGGTAGAAGGACCATGTACCCCTGATCTAAGAGCTTCAGCTACAACCATGCCTTTACTGTAGTTTCCTCACTTGGTTCACCACTGAGTATCTCAACTTCTCTGCGTCAATGAACCTCAACGGATTACTTAAAAGGAAACTATCAAAGTGCGCGATTTCATTTTGGGCAAGTCCCGCTTAGCATCTCTCTTATCCAGGGTTCTCATACTATTAAAGTGGGTGACGAAGGTCCGAGCTGAGTTGCTATCTAAGCCCCAGAGTAGGCTCTCTGAAACTGGAACGATTCTGGCGGGCGTGGTAGCGAAAACGGGGTGAAAGAAATGTAAGGTCATACCAAGGTCTAGACTCGGGTATTAAGACGGAATAGCTGAAGACAGACCGGTCTGATGTCCCCGCCTCCTCTAGGCTCAACTTTCCCGATACGTCTCCAATGATTTCGTTATGACGCACGTCATTTTCTGTGGAGCTCGCTTGACAACTTGGGAAATGCGGGTACGTTATAGAAGCGGATATGGTGACCGGGAAGCTAAACGGAAGTCTGAGAGGTAAAACAGTTGAAGTTTACGCAATGGCTATGTAGTCAAGTGACGAGCTATGGCTGGGTGAACAACATCCGTGTTGTTTTTCTTGTGGGTTTTCGCCTTCGTGATATCGTTGGTATATGTTAAGATGACCTTCGGAAATAGTCATGATCCGGAACTCGGCGTGTTTCAATCCACTCTTCTCGAAGGTGATTTGCACTCACTGTGACTGATCAGCGGCCGTGTGCTGACTTCCTCTCGTGTTGTCCGGACCTTGGAGACTCCCCTTCCATTCCCCTAAGGTCGCACGGAGAGCCCCTTTGGTCTTTGTGTCCATAGAGACACCGTGTTGCCACTTTGAGTTGATGGGGCTGAAGACTTTTGGTGTGTTGATTCCCCGGTATCTACTTCACGACGTGATCAGGTACTTTGATCACCAGCGGGCCGTACTTTTTCCACTGCCTTCTGGCGTACAGAAACCTCATTCACTTTTATGTTAAACGTGAGGTAATTCTATTATTTGCCGAGTGTCCAGAGCTCACAAGCTGTGTGAAAAGGGAACCACTGAGTCGTGAAAAATATTACGTGACTAACTCCTCGTTCGATTAGTAACAAGGCTTTCGATCGGAGCCGTCAGTTCGGGGACAGGGTTTGCTGAATTTGCCTGTCGGTGCGAGTGTCCTATTTGCCGCAGAGATTTTCTGTCTTTCATTGTCGGAAATCCCTCACTTCAGACGAACCTCTCTCCTTAAGCCCCCATATTCTTACCGCTACTTTCATATCAATTCTACCTCTGCAAAATGGCCATGAAAATGCAGACTCTCATTCTAGTCGCTCTTCTTGACCGCACAGAAGAGATATTCGCTGATGAGTCCCAGACCGAATTGTGGCATTTAACTGAAAGGCTTTTTGAGGAGCCAAATCCTGTTCTCTCCGACAGTGAGAGGGCATCAATCAATGCTATGATATCTGCGCTACGAAACACGCCAGGCGCAAAGGCCAAACAGCGTATTATCGAGAATGGGCATCACCCTGCCGGATACGCTGCCCTTCTCAAGTGGCACTCTGCATATAAGTTCAATACCAAGATATATCGTCGCGTCCAGAAGGCCCTGGAGGATGAAGAATTATCTCCCCGTGACCTCATTTGGAGTCCCAAGCGCAGGCTGGATTATTTCCCCCCAAGGTCTGATGCTGATGGTGCCCTTGATACCATTGCATGTGCAGTCTTCGGCGAGAACTGCCTTGCCAATGCACGGGTTGTCGGGGAGTTCAAAGAGGCTGTCTGCGCCATTATTCACCACGAGTGGGAGCGTCAACGGAAGAAATACACCAGAGCCATCCGGACATTACCCGTCAAAAAGCTCAATGCACAGAATACTTTCGCTGGTAAGCCCTTTGGTTTTAGACAAGATAGCGATTGATAGCCGCTACGAACTATAGAAGTTGAGCGCAAAGAAGCACCTACAGTTTCTGAAATACGAGCGGCCATCACGGCATTGAAAGAATACAAGGACGTGACCTACTGGATACCTAAGGAGGAGGAAGCAGAGGGTGGGATACAGGAAATGATGAGTGGACTCCAGCAGGTATTGCAGACAGCTATCAAGGTTGCGAGAAAACTGCCATCCAACGAGCCCATTTCTCCAGAAGAAAACATAACCCCCACCAGCGAGTTTTATTTTTCTGCACCCCGTTGTATAAATTTATTGTACGCTTAGGAACTCGTGGAAGGCAACGTGTAGCGAACGTGAAACGAATCGCAGCCGCTTCCGCTGGTGACGTCGAAGAAATATGGGCCATGTATGTGCAGCTGTTTGACCTTCCGGTCGCCAGCAGCGAGCAAATGCAGAGCATCCTCAGCTCTGATGAAGGAGCACAGGATGCTTGGTTAGACCTCATGGACCTAGGAGTTGAAAAGTTTGCGCACCTGTCTGAAGAAGCACTGTCAGCACTATTGAACTTTCCTGCTTCATGTCCTACGTTATTCACCCGATTTCGATCTTCCTCTGGATTATGCGCATGGGACGCTGACAAGGCCCAGCAGTTCTCCTCTGGGAACCCGGATATGCAACCCCTACGCCTCCTGTGGCATCAGCTCGTTGGCATTGCCTCCATCATCGACAAGTCGTTCACTACTGGGCCAGTAGAGACTGGGCTACCAGGAATCCTCGTTGCGGATGCAGTTGGAGTGGGTAAGACTGCCCTTACGATGGGTGTGATCGCCTTTATCATCGACTCCTTTTATACGCAAGAAGCAATAGCAGGTCGGGGAAAGCTATTTCATGCTGACACTCACGTTAGGTTTGCTCCCATAATAGGTAATTTTCTGGGTTTCATGTGCCTACTGTCAAGCTGACATGCCTTTAGAAAAGACCCCCTATTTTGCTGGACGCACAACAATTGATGATCTTCCCCATGTCATCATAGTTGGGAACTCTCTGGTTGGCCAATGGACTACAGAGCTGCGGACATTTTTTGCGCCGGGAACCATTGAAATCTACGTCTTCCCCACTGCTGAATCCAGGTTTACTCAATTTTGGGAAGGTGATTGGAAGGACTCGAAGATGCCTTTTATCAACAGAATAATTTTGGTACCTCATTCGGTACGCTGCCAGGCCAGCTAGTTCAGACAATCTGATTCATACTTTACAGGTCATGACGACATTCGGGAGAGCATTCGATCTACGCCGAAATCGCCGAGGTAACAATGCGAACAAAACCACTGATGATCAACGGCATATCAAACTCCCTGTGCTGTACAAAAAATATATCTCCCACAATCGATCGTTTACCACTGTCATCCTAGACGAGGCTCATGAATTTCGAAATACCAGTGCCAACTGGTATGTTGCATTGGAGCTCACAAAGTCTGCGAGACTTCCTCTCCTTCTCACTGCTACCCCCCTTTTCACATCGCCTCAGGTTAGTGATATACCCAGCCTTTCCCGTTTCACTGACGAAGCATAACGATTGCATAGGATTTATGCAATCTAGGCAGGTTGCTCCGTATAGCTCACTTCTGTGGTGAGAATGGCGATGAGTGGGAGAAAGCTTATATCAAACAGATAAGAGCTGCACGTCGTGACATCACACGGGAGGACAAGGCCCTTTCAGCTGAAAAGACTATGGCTACCATGGCCGGGAGGGATGACGGACGTGCTGTGCCTAACTCTGTCCAGAAAGTTCATGCAGTCCATAGCGAGTGGATCAATTCCATTCGTACTGGTTACAGTGGCCGAGTCATTCGTCGTACAGTGGAGTCCAAACGATACGATGGTAAACGGATCAATGACTCCTTACCGCCTTATAAGCTAGTTGTGGCGAGGCTTGTGCTCACACCGGCAGAGCTATCGGTTATTCGCAAAGTTCTTGATGGCTTCAGCAGCGGGTAAAATTACATCATTACATGAGTCTAGCATGTGCTAACCAGCAAACCTGATAGGGATGCGTTGGAGACGGTGGAGGATGGAGAAGGCCTTAATACGGTAAAGACATGTCTTATGCATGGACTAGCTTTTGACTTCATGGTTTAGAAATTTTACCTCGAAGGGCGTACCAAAGCCGCGTTCCCTTTTCATGAATCTCCATCATATCCTGTTGTTGCCACTCTGGCCGACTACTCCACTGTTCGTTCAACAAAGGCAGATATGTTGGTGGCCTTAGTGAGGCACCATCTATCTACTGACTGCCTCTCACTTGTATCCTTTGATCAACACCCCGAGCTTCCCCAGTGCACAGTGGATTCCATTGATACCCTTATCCTCAACCGGCCCTGGATATCTGGTTCCAATGCCAACGCTCCACCTCACCTTCTCTGGACACCTCTCGAGACTGATGAAAACATCCAGATGCCGCAGTTGACCATGGGATCTCGAAAGATCCTAGTATATCATGAATTTACTATGATGGCGCCGCTGATCATCTCTGTAAGTGGAAAATGGAAACTGTGTCCTTTGAATTATTTATATCCTTCTCAGATATTCAAGCTTTTTGGAATCGATGCTGTGGCAATAAATGGCACGCAAAGTGCGGAGGAACGTGACAAGACTGTCTTCACTTTCCAGAACGACAAGAAATGCCGTGTACTCCTCTTCTCTAATGTGGGTGCTGTGGGCCTCAACCTGACTGCGGCCACAGTGATAATACTTTTTGTGAGCCCATTTCCTCCGAGCTGATTCGGTGTTCACTGGTATACAGGATCAATGCTGGTCACGCATGCTGGTAAATCAAATTATAGGGCGTGCTTGGCGCCTTGGACAGACCGACGAGGTTACAGTCTACAATTTGGTTTGTGACCAGACAGTGGATTGCCTCATGACAGATTACGCTCAAGGCAAGGGTTCCATGTTGGAACAATTTCTTGCCACACAGCATGGCAGAGGTAAGATTGTCACGACTCACACCTTCAACGTATATCATCCCTTGACTTGGATGCATCTAGACATCAAAGAACTACTCAAGTCTGGGAGGCCTCCGATTGAGGATCTTCCTCCTGAAGGGGCAGGGGCCGATTCCAATCTAGGTCTGATCGAGATTGAGCCAGCATCCCGTGGAAAGGATAGAAGCTCTAAGGAGAACAAAGGTGGCAGGGGGGAAAATGCTACATTAGGTGAGTGTGGAATCCACGTCAGTTTCTATTCACCAACGATGTGACAACCCAATGAAAGCAGCAAAACCAACCAAACCATGGAACGAGCGAGGTGGATCGGTTGGTCACCAACCATCTGAGTCTGCAGCTCGTGGGTGTATAGTTCACTGTTATTGATGCTCGCTTACTAGCTGTAACGCAGCTAAAATACTCAACGTTGAAACACCCAAACTACTCGATAACCAAGGCAAACCTAACGCTCATCCATCGCCTGAGTGTGTAACTAGTGAGTGTAACGCCCACTGTTAATGTTTACCAATGATGCAGCTACCAAAATAGCTAAGGCCCCTAGTGCTGAGACAGACACTCGCTCATCGTTTAAGGGTGTGGTTGGTGAGAGTGGCATTCACCATCAGAATCTGTAAATCTTTAACGCTGCTACCAAAATAGACAAGGCGTCCAAAGAATCAACCCCCAACATTTCTAAGGCACGTGAGAAGCTAGTCGCCGAACAGAAGTTGAGTAATGCAACCTGGCCCCTACAAAAAGACAATGAAATGCACGAGCTCGTAAGGCAGGGATCTCCAAAGGTAATAAAGTCTTTTACCTATCATTATATACTTCTTTCTCAGCTCTGAAATGTTTGTGCTACAGCCAACATCAACTTCAAGTCTAGACATTCTGATGGATGAGGACACCGGCTTGTTGATCTCCTCTATCACTACAGGCGACGTGGCCACTAGCACTAGTCATTCAAAAATCAAGAACAAGCGGAACCATGACACACTAACACCTTCTAATAGCCCTCCTCGCCCTCTGCACTCAACGAAGATCTACTCTACAACTCTACAAGGCAGCGAAAGGCACAGAGATGAAATGGGCGAGGAGCCACCTCGCAAACTTCTACGGGACCGAGCGACAGTTGGGCCATTCCTTCCTTCCGCAGCTAGCAGGGGCAATAGGAAATATGGCGCACCCTTTTAGTCATCGAATAGAGTATGAGCCTTATGATACATCTCCTTGTCATTTCCTGCCATGCCACCACAATACATACCAGCGAGAATGTGTTAAAGGCAAAAGTTGTAGAGCGGCGCGTCATTGCACGCGTCCAATTTCGCATCTGATTTGCCTCTCGTTGGTGGTTAGTACCCTACGCCTTTCGATTTTGAGAGACGGCCCATTGTAATGTACCTGTGGACGGAGAAGCCTGAGCTCCAGTTTGAGAGGTCACCCGTGAAGTGATCCCGGCAGCGACGGAACCGCTTTGAGGTTCCAAGGAGCAACCTGCTGCATGAAAGGCGTGTGCACGTGAGCGTGATGAACCGTTGGCAAAATTGGGTTGCAAGTGCTACTATTACCCCAATATACAGTCAGTGTGCGAGAGAGAGTACCCAAAGGCCCTCGTCCTGTTCGCTACGTCCATCTCTAGGAATCTGGACTGCGCGATAGGTGAGGCCCTACTCGGTGCAGTAAGGGCATGAACAGGAAAGAGGGCGGGAAAAGCGGCGCCTTCGAGCCGGGAATTGAAAGTTCTTATCAAGGGTTACCGCTGCCCCAACGGTCGCCCTTTCGAGGGACGTTTAGGAAGCTCCCAGCCGACCAAACGATGAGAGTAAGCACCGCAGTGATTGTACTGAATGTGGGAGACGGGACCCGACGCAGAATTGGCACCACATGGATTGGGTGAACACGAGGGAGGGGGAAAGGAGGCTTCTCGGTGGCAACTTTCGGGTCACTTATCAGCTCACGAAACCCACTGTGCTGAAGGCACATTTCAGGCGAAGTCAGGATGGTCTAATTGGCTCGTTGTTCGAGTAGCACTGACCTTCCGTAGATTTGAGTTCCAGGTTACCGCCGACTGCGTGCTCAACGCAACAACGTGCACCCCACCTGCCAGTTGGGCATTCCGTAACGTGGCGTCGGAGCGTATGGGAATCCCCGATCTTCACATTGGATACCGTGACAAAATGGCGCGGCTAGCCCATGTTCTTGCAGCGGATGGAACCGTCTCTAACAAACCTTCTTCATCGCAATCAGCTCAGTAATGCGTAGCTGTACATGCCCACCAAAGCATATTTCCACGGCGAGCACTTTCATTTTGCCGCTGGTATTGACTCTGAGCAGAGCACTGGAGTGTGCCCTGAGGGGCTGGCGGCAACCTGCAGTCACGTGAGTGGGAATCGCAGTTCGACTCAGATTAGAATTCCCTCTGACCTGTTTGGTTTGGCTCTCTGAGGAGTCAACGAAAATGCTACCAAATGGGGAATGTTGGCTCGTCCGCGTCAACGGCATGGAATGTCAACGTGGCGTTGTCGTTCAAGGTCCCCGTATCGGCTTCCATTAGAGCTCACCGTCGAGTCAAGAGTTCCACATATAAGCTGGTCGCTTGACTTCTCTTTTTCCCCTTCCCCCACGACGCACGCACTCCCAACATCCTCCCGCTCCCTTTCTCAAAGGTCTTGTTGAGCCGAAATTTTGAGCCCTCGCCATGCAGTATCGCACTGATCTGAGTTTAATTTACAATAAGCGATTGCTGTAAGTGGAAACCTTTTTCTCACACCGGCGCACCAATGTGTTGAAAAGACTCGGGACTCACCCGCCCACAGGGACTAGCAGAAACCTCTGAGCAATAATGTCCCCCGCAACGAGCGCCAAAGATGCAGCCGCTCAGTCACCCCCCCGCTCCCATGCAAACGCGCTAGTACAGCAGACGCTCTTTGCAACTCCTCATAGCAAAGGATCAGGTTCCTACAACGGCGTCGTTGACAATGGTGTCAAGTGCGTTTTCCTTCACCAACTCGTGACTTGTTGAATGACTCGGGCTGCCACAGGCCGAACGATGTCAGGCCACTCATCGAGGTGGACATTAAGAAGGCCAAGAAGTGCGAGCTTGACGACTTTCTAAGGCACATACTATTGACCGTTTGGGAACAAGACAACCCAGGTCAGCACCAGGACGATGAGTCCGACCTCTCCGATAGGCTTTTGAAGGAAGTTCTCGCAAAAATGGTTGGCATCTGCAACACCACGCCGCAGGAGAGTGCAAGCACTGCGACCAGAATGGGCCAAGTTTCCGATGCTTTAGCCACTTAGTGCGTATCCGAGTCTTTGCGATTGAACTTGATCCTCATGCGTCCAAAGTTGCAATGCAACACTGGAGACTGGTCGCTATGCACCCTTTGTCGAAGCCTTCAATGGCGTATTACACGAGACCAAGGAGGTTACTATTTCAGGCATCGGACGATGCAGTTCCCTCGACCCCCTTTTCCACAGGAATGACCCGTCACACATCACTCAGATGCATGCCACAGCCAAGTCAACACGAGTGCCTGACGTTCTCTTGGTTCCTTTGGCCTGCGCGCAACTGGCTGCAGACCCCGAATCTTCCATGCCCTGGAATGACCTGGCTGAACAGAGGGCAAGAAATCGTCCGAAACACAATTTTCGATGGCCAGATATTCTTTCGGTCTTTGAGTTCAAGCGAACTGGGAAGGTCTTCGTAGAGCAGGAACTCGCAAATCTCCAGTCTCGTTGGGAGGCCAAGTCCCACCCGCAAGAGGTCAGACTAAAGTACCTGACAATAGATGGGATCCCCGAGTCATTCGGAGATATGACTGAGGGTCTTCCTGAAGCAGCCGATATCAGTACGTTGATTCAATTGTGGTGAGGGCTGGATAAATCTGTGATTGCGATGCTGTGACAGGCGCAAGCCATAATCAGCAATCCGAATCTGGCAACTCCCGCAAGCGTGCGTCTCAGGAGCTGATCAGCTCCAGTGCAGTCAAACGGAGGAAAGTTCTTACCGACGGTGACGCAACGAGTTCGGGCGTTCTCCAAGCCAATCGTGGCAGCAGACTTCGGCTAATGAAGAAGGACGCCCTGACCCAAGTGGCTGACTACGGTATTGAAATGTTTGCGGCTCATCTGGGTGCCGCGTTCGTGATCAATCATGTCGTTATAGGTGAGTACTACGCAAGAAGCTACGTGATCGCCGCTTTATTGATTCTCCAGATGACGTTCTGTGGATTTGGTATTACGATCGCCAGCACCTCATCGAATGTGCTGGTTTCAGCTTCGTTCGGGATCTTCCTCGCTTCATGGTCCTGTTGTTTGCATACCAGAGGCTTTCGGAAAAGAATTGGGGCTGGTTCCCAGCTTTGGAGGGAGGCGCTGCTGAGTTCAAGGATACGCAGAAACGAAATATCAAGCTGGAGTTGAAATTGGACGCACCAGGCCGAATTGGCCATTATGGCCTCGACGGGCGAGCTACTAACCTTGTACCGGTCAAGAGCCTCGAGATCGATGGCGTTAAGTATACCCAGGAGCTGATTGCCAAAATTTACTGGCCTGAGAACTGCCGCCAGAAGGAGCACGAGATCCTGAAAATCGCTGAGGATCTTGGGAAGCGAGAAGAATATCCCAATATAAAAGGCCACCTGCCAGAGGTTCTGTGCGCCTGCGAGCTTGGTGGCAGCACGACGACGATCAGGAAGCGGCTCAAGATTGACAACATTGGGGCTCAGGGTCGGACTCTCTATCTTATTATTTTCGGCAAGCTGTACTCTATGCAAGAGCTGATTAAGAGGGAACAAGGTGCAGGTAGACCTGTTGTTGTTGTGTGGTGGCACTGCGTGCTCTGTGAGTATTTTGCAAATTTATCAGGCTGCGCGCTGATTACTTTTCAGGTCATCGTGACTTGTGGAAAGGCGGGGTCCACCATCGAGATATCAGCGAAGGAAATCTGATGTTTCGTAACTCACCGGAGGGCTACGTTGGCGTGTTGAACGATTTTGATCTCGCGGTGGCCTCGCAAAAGCACACCAAGGGCACAGAGCGTACTGGCACCGTACCCTTCATGGCTCTTGATCTCTTGAAGTCCATCGTCGAGGATACTCCTTTTATCCACCACTACCAATTCGATGCGGAGTCGTTCGTCTGGGTGCTTGCTTATGTCTTGCTTCGCTATAATCGCGCAGGGGGTGTAAGTCGCCATGCGGGCGGTAAAAAAGTGCAAAATTGGCGGCAAGCATCACAAGAAGCAGTCCGGGACGCCAAACTGGCTTTTTTGATGGCCGTGAATGAACACGAAACAATCAATCTCCCGGAGAACAAGGCTGCTTGGGTAGTAGCATATACTTGTCTCAACGCATTTTTCGAGATGCGAGCGAGGGGGGTACAGCAAAGATCACCAACCGTACTCAGCATCCTTTCGATCAAAGAAGCATTTCAACACCTACTACAGACACCCTATGAAGCAGCACTCGCGCAGCAGGACCAACCGGTGCCTCTATAAGTTTTATTCTAGTCGTACAATTGCATTATGATAACAGTTATCATTCCCAGTGAAATTTTGATTACGATTGTTGCGAGCGTGTATGAGCGTATGATGTCATATGAAGGAGCAGATTCCGGATATCAGTCCAAACACGGGCGAGGATACGACACGTAGTACAGGAGGTTCCCTTCGGACGCAGCGATACATTAGCAGAGTGAAAGAGATGGGTAGACTACATTTGTGCAAGTAGTATTTTCGACATTGGATAAGCTAAGTAACGCAAGCATCCCGTCATGTGTTCAGATAACCAAGCTCCCGGAGCATAATATATTAGATTCGGGTGACCAAGCATTGGAGAAACCCCCCGCCGGTCTGTCCGCGCTCCAACAAACCCTGCCTAACGGGGTACCATCCTGCTGATTTCTCGTGCACGAGTACGAACATGCACACGGATGCTAATGTCTGCACGTAGGCTTCTCACCTGCGCTCACTAAACTACCTTACTTCGCCTTGGCACCTCATTCGCCCACCGCAATCCTCGGCACCTCAATATAATTTCTGGGGCATTCTAGCGCTTCCGGCACAGCACCGTCGTACACTGTCATACACATCTACCTCACCCCCCCGGGCGGTGTCTATGTCTACTATTCATACAGCCCCACTGCCATCGGCCTTGAGGCTGCTGCGGTCAAGCGCAGTCTCAGGGATGAAAGGAAAACACCATTAGCTTGCAGCTGACCCGATACTTTTACGGCTCATTCAACTTGCTTGCAGTTCGTCCGACAGCACACGGACCAGACGGATGTGCAGGGTAGTCGGAAGCCCATGCGAATGAACCGGCAGAAGACGGGATTAGCGAGCCGGAAAGGAGTCGAGTGGTCAGCAGCAGGGCACCAGGAACGTCGAGAGACCCTGGGAACAGACGGGTGATGACGATCGTCATCCAGACGAGCCCACCGAGTCCCCGACAACACGGAGAGGTCAATGGAGAGAGGTGGCGACATGAGTGAGTTGGATGTGACGGGGGTATTGAGGAGTAATGTGCAGGTTACGGTACGTCAGTCAAGGCGAACAGTGCGGTACACTACCTGATGGCCTGGTACACAGTGCCTACACCCGCAGCACCAACACAGAGGCGTCGACCCTGACGGCTCAGCCACGGGACTTGAGTG
>JBBPLP010000524.1:0-18582 GCA_038089875.1 Fistulinella prunicolor
CTCGATGACAGGACGCAACGCAAGTCACGCAATTCCTTCCTAGTCGGGACGCATTTGTCATTTCGGTGCTAATTATGACTACAATTTTACAGAAAGTTTTCTCTAAATCCCGACGGGAAGTCACCCATTGAATCGGTAGGCTCACGAAGAGGAGCCGAGTCAAGTCCTATGTCATCGAAATGGACAGATATCGAGCCACACATTGTACCTTTGTAATCGGGAATGCGCCACAGGGGCAGCTTGATCGCAAACCCCCGACCGAGTCACCACTGTACGCAACGAGCCCTGCGTTCCGAGATTGATGCGATGGCCTCGCATAATCGGATCGTGGCTGACATCGCGGAACACCGCTACAATATTTAGATATCTCCAGATCGAACAAAGGACAACGCAGCCTCATGCTCATTTCCAACCTGATCAAAAATGCGCCGTTGAATCACACAGAGCGCGGGTAGAACGAAGATACCTCAATTCGCATCGCTTACATAAGACGAGGTTGGCCCATCTGATAGTGAGGTTCAGCTGGTCCATAGGCTTTTTCGGAGTGAACCAAATATACGTACTATTGAAATTCCTGGTTCATCGTCCGGTCCAAGGACTATTCGAAGCCACGCACGCGGATTTACGCTGCTAAATTAGTCCCACACTCGAAACTCCGAGTTTCGACGTCCTCCCACACAAAGTGGAGCATGTGGCAAGATCCGTGCTGACGATTCCCGGTATCCAATCAAGCAAAGTTGAGAAAAAAAACAGGTACCCACATACGGGCGCTCCGGGTGTGCTCTGAATTTTATGTAAATTCTGAGGTTGTGTGTGACTTGTCCACATGTGGGCACCTGGGGCTGTGCACAACGCCTCGGAAGATACCAGCGACCGTATTGCCGAATTTTGCTAGAAAACGTGAATGGAACATTAAAATAGATGTTCAAATCAGGTGCGAGAGTTTTGACCAATCGTCTGGCCGGACGACGTGCCGCGGGCTATTGCAAGGGGGATGCTACCGGCTAGCCCATTCTCGACACCAGTGTGCTCCGTCTCAATTGGACAAAAAAAGGAATGGCGAATAGCCCCGAGGGAGTGGGGGTTACGGGACCGAGCACATGTGTGAATGGGAATGTTCAAGAGATGCCAGGAGCGGATGTCCCTACCAAAATCTCGCAGATAGGCTTCAGCTCCCAGCTCCGTCCGGATGACAGACAGAACGTAGTTTCCTAGTGGCATGTAAAGCCTCGGACTCAAAGTGCCATGTGTGCATGTGTGTTCGCTTCGGGGCGAAAAGAATCCCGGACAAGACTGAGCGAACCGCCCGCATCCATGATCATCCGAGCTATTGGCTAATGATCAGCGTTAAGTATATTGAAGTGAAGCAGTATTTGAATACAAACAGGCCAAGCCCCAGCACAAGCTCACGCTAGAACGATGGGGTGTTTAAGCGATTGGAGTTGTGGCACAAGGATCAGGCGAGAAGTTCCTTGTGCATACACGTTGTGCGAAAGAGAATCATTGTAACCGTCCATGGCAGTGTAACATTTCCGACCAATCCGCACACGTCGGAAACACAAATGAAAAATTTGAGGGGAATCTGGGAATGACAGCTGGGACCATTATTGGTTTACTGGGTCATGTAGCGGAAGGACTCGTGTTAGTCTGTCGTCCCTGACGGCGACTGATGATCTACCGGATATGCAGTGTGTTAAGATAGGTCGGGGTAGAACACAAGACAGCTTACAAATCGATAACATTTCAATCATGAGAAATGGTCGTCGGACGAAAAGTATCGTGCTTGGGCCGAGCGGAAGTGCCAAGAACCTGAGCAACGGCCGATGTCATCCATGTATACAAATAAGCAACCATTGGAAGCACTACACATATAGTCATGATGCTAAAGTGAGACTTTTGGTTCAATTTACCTGGGTGGGAAAAGAAAGTAAGTGTCAACTTGCTTCCACCCGCAGCTAGGGACTGGAAAGAGAGTTCAGTGAAGTCACTTCAGGGGCTGAGAGATTGCTGCTTCTTTGTTGGCTACCATCGATGACGCACCCTAGACACTATACGCCAACTGTCGGTGCTGCTTTTCCTTGATCTTTAAAGCCGTAATAACGTCAATGTTTCAAGTGAACTTGCAAGCAAGCCGACAGGACCCATTTGGTAACATGGTGAGGTCATCCAAGTCTATGGTTGGATTTCTTAAGTATTTCAGATTTGAATGAAAAGGCGAGTCCGGGGCAGTCACAACACTTACGTAGATGATCCCGGTCGTCAGACACAATGGAGAGGAACCTTGATGCCTGATTCCACCATCTAAAACACATTTTGATGGTACTGCCGTCAGACAATATGCACTTTGTATGCATATTTCCTCAGTATGCCATATCAAGAGCCTCGGTTAATGTTCGTCCTCTGGCTTCAGGTCCGAAGCTCTCAGGACCATGCTTTCCAAATTTCGTCAGTTTTCGGCATCAATCAGTTTGTCATTGAAGCCGTGCCTTTCGATCAACGGCCAAACCGACGGAGCACAGCAATCGAGGTCACTTGACGAAGCGAAGAGAGGTTCGCCGTGGCACCCATCCTATTTTGGGGGATGTGACATCAAAGAAGAGCAAGTATGGCGGGCGACGCTTGAATCAGGGTTAGCGAACTCTGGAGTCGAATTTTGACTGAACGTGCGAACTGAAGCAGGTGAGCACAGCCATTTGCATTCCGAGTCCACGGCGACAGAATGGTGAACTAAAGAACCGTACCAATGCGATCAATGTGGATGCCAGATCGATGACACCTGGACAGCCTATCTTGACGACCATTTCGATGGGGTATCTTTATTCCTCGATGTGCTGCGTGTGGCTTGAGGGCCACAGGGCCACCTGCATTATAGTGAAAGGGGAGGAGATTGGACTGACTTTACTGGCTGGGCGTGGTAGTCTCCGCCTGCCCACGAGCATGTCAGTGGATCGGCTTCCGTTCATGTGCGTATCACGGCAAGGCGAGGCCGGTGTGAGAGTTAGGCTGATGGTGTATAAATTCGTCGAAAAGATGAACCAAATGAAACTCAAACAAACCGCTGTTAGGGAGCTGCCGACGGATTATTTAGTTGCCTGGCGTGGCCGTAGGGGGGGGTCACAATAGCCGGATACGTTCCTTGTCAGCCATGGCGTGAACCGGTTCCTTGGAGGAAGGGATGATGGCAGTGAACCCTGGTGATAATTGTTGGATCAGTGCTAGATCTGGTCAATACATAATTGGCAGGCTTTCCCCGGTTGGGTCGACCTTGGCCCAGCCTAATTGGGCCGCCGCGTGTCTTGCTTGTCTGATCAGGTCCATATCCCTTGAACAACGGCAAGTCCGGCTCCCATAAGTATTTCAACACCCACCTCCATGTCCCCGCTAACTTATTCCTGATCGTGCTCGTCGCGTTCCACGTCCCCCCCGCCTCTTCCCCGTCTCACTTGATGCCTGGCCCCGTCGCGCAGGTACACCCTCGTCTTTGTTAGCTCGCTCATCCCCAAGGTCACCCTCTACGGTAATTCGGTTCGTCGTCCTCCTCGTCAACCAACCATCGCGCCTCTTGACCGTTTCTCGTGTATATTTAGTACCATTCCAATAATGGCCAGTAAACCGCCCATCACGCCGCCCCCTACCCTCCAACGAGGGAAGGCCTGTCTTCGTTGCAGGTAAGTCCAGCTCTTGCTGCTATCCAGAGCCATCATGCTCAAATTCGCGTTGACCAGAAAACGAAAAATGGTCAGTCTTTGCCGTGTCTCCCAACAGCTGTCTCTCATGCCCTTGCAGAGATGCGATGGCGTCAAGCCCGCATGCCAACAGTGTGTTCGTGCAAAGAAACCAGAGTGCTGTCAGTACGACGATGGCAAGGGAAAGACGAGGACACAGTTGTTGCGAGAGAACATTGAACGTCTCGAGCAGCGGATCAAGGAGCTCGAAGATCCGGAGTACACTTCTCCCTCCGTGACTTTGCACGATCCTCATGTCCACCGTCGGTCAGAGAGCTCGTCTTCGTCGTTGGCAGGCTCCCCTGGAAGCACGGGTTTTTCTGCGCCTCACTCTCCCCTCCCACCATCCGGTATGCTGTGCCACACTAATTATAGACCTAGGCTGAACTCTCGTAGCCACCAGCTCACCGCAAAACTCTTGGATCCAAGGCGTACCCTCACCCTCCCCAACCCCTTTCAGTGATGCCTTCCACGTCGAAGCTCGGCCGAACGTGGATTTGGCACGCATGCTGCAAGTTCATCTTGTTTTTATCCTCCCCTTTTCTCATTAGCGTTCACAGGCTGAATATCTTCGCATCACATCGCCATCAATGCCTCCTAGGTCTCCATATGGGTCGATTACGCGATTCTTTTACGAGACACGCTACCGAACAACATCATCCTTGCCTTACAAACGCAATTTTTCTTTGGGCATGCTATATGTCTCGGCCAGGACCACTGAGCGAGCATGAATCGCACTACCTCAATAGTGCGCTCGAAGGGCTTAGCGATGCGCTTCAGTACAACGATCGCGCGCTCGACGTTATCCAAGCCTCGTGTCTTTTGTCGGTTTACTTCCTGTCTAATGGCCGAGCGTTAGAGGGGAGCTACCATGCAGCCGCTGCGGCATCGTTAACTATGCAGTGCGGCCTTCACGGAGCGATAATGCATCCCTCAGTGTTTGAGTCCACTGGAGCGATGGCTCCCCTAACGCTTGGGCCAGCCAAGGACGCTGTCGAACAGGGCGAGAGGATATTGACTTTCTGGCAGGTGTTCGTTCTCGATCGTTGTTGGTCGACAGTCATGCACAGACCACCGACCATACCGGACGGCCCCGAGGGATCCTTGTCTATCGTCATGCCGTGGCCGCAGGGTATGGAAGAATATGAATCGGTAAGTCGATCTTGGATCGTCTTGGTGTCGATTACCGACGACGATGCATATTCAGGGCCAAATAAATGATTTCCATTCCTTTTCGACCACCCGATCCTTCTTTGAGGGACAACTTTCGAACATTGAAGGCGCCTTCTCGCCGCTGGCCCTTAGAATAAAAGCATCAGCTCTTTTCCACCATGCTCATCAATTGGCATCGAACTGGGATCGGCGTAGGCGACTTGACCCAGCAGGTTACCTGCATTCCTCTGATGAATATGCTGCATTATCCCTCCCAAGTGCATTCATGGACGAATTCCAGACAGTAGAACACACGATCGGCCGTTTTCTCACGACGCTCATCCCCGTCCATCAGTTGGATGCTACCATGCCTGATGATAAGCATGCATACATCGCAACTCACACACTTGCTCACGCAGCGATAATCCATCTGTATTATCCCTTTGGACATGAAGACCCTGTTGCTTACGAAAAGTGCCTCCGTGCGGCGCAATGCTGTGTCTCCATCACCAAACACATCACTGAATCAGACTATGAATTCCTTGACCCGATTCTTGGTGTAGGTTTATCCTTGCATTGCTCTGTGACGCGTGTTTGATTGCATTGTTAGCCTTGCTGGACGTCTGCTATGGACACGTTGATTCGCGAGCTAAACTTGGTCGAAACATCTTGGCCTATCGTCAGTAGCACCGAATCCCGCAGTGAAATTGGCACGCTGCTATATGCCATGACCACCCTTGGAACGCGATATCCATTACTTGGCTACGCCGTCGCGAAAGTACAAAAACGGCTGTCGGGGCTATAGCTTACTCAGCAAGTCGTCTGATAGGTTGAACGGCTTATTCCCTGGCACGAACGGACAGAACACCCCATCGAGCAGCTTGTTTACCCATGTGGACTACTTTCGAACTTTTCATTGGATTTTTCCCCCCTTTCCCCAGATGGTAGGGACATTCGTAATCTGGATTCTCCGATTCAGAACAAGAACATTTTTCGACCTTCTTTGTACCATTACTCTCCCGCGTTCGTTACGACCTTCCACGTATTATTTGGACATTATCCCTTGGACTTTGACACTACTTGGACTCTAGAGGCGGACTTGCATCACGAACAGTTTGTTACCTTTCAAGATTATCTGTTAATTGTTATGTTAGTCTATATTGTTATACGCCGTGCCACGTGTTTTCTACCCCCCTCCCCCTTGTTCTCCTACTCTGACGAACAGTGCTTTTCTCCCATGGGATCGGTGGATCGTTGCCGACATCCCGCGGCCTTGATCCTGCCAGATCTTGATCCCAAATGACATTGTCCGTATGCTTGCGACGTCATCTAGAATAATTGAACTTGAATGTATGTATTGTACTTCGGACATTAGCAGATTGAAGTTTGGTCCTTATCACTGAAACTTGATGGGAATGAAGCGGTGATGTACATTGCGCACGCTTCTCCGAGGCTTGCTTGGCCTTTGCGGTAAGAGAGTGGCCTTGTGTCGCATAGCATGGTTGGTACGTAAATGGGAAGTCGCGATGCCCAGCTGCTTGGGACGTCCATTACTCTCCAACCTCCGGGCTTGGCTCACTGCTTATCGTCAATACACACCCTCTTGCTAGGTCTCCAGCCCATTCAAATCGTCGTCTTTCTGGGGAGTCAAGGCGACGCGTTCGAATCAGAAACTATGTGTGACAGCGACTCCCCCCAGGCACATAGTGGCACCTCCCTTGGAGCCTCTTCCATCTACAGTCAT
Organism: Fistulinella prunicolor; assembly: GCA_038089875.1. Classification (NCBI taxonomy): domain Eukaryota; kingdom Fungi; phylum Basidiomycota; class Agaricomycetes; order Boletales; family Boletaceae; genus Fistulinella; species Fistulinella prunicolor. Next base: position 6,622 of record JBBPLP010000524.1, read on the forward strand.
TCACCCTCCTTTATCGGTTGTCCAGATAGTCTGGTCGGAGAGCCAAGCACGTCTCGCGATTGTCGAATGCCGTCACTTCCAAGACCGCCGTTGCCAGCTCGTTCATCAACGCTCGAACGGCGCAGTTTTTCTCGCATTCACCACCACCACTGCGGGTCTACTGCTACAGACAAGACACGCGTCCCTGCCCTCAATAATAATAGGCAACTCTTGGTTGGCCCTCCATCTCAATCTTCAGCATCACCAACGCAGGCACGCCCGTGGTCACTCTTTGGACAGCTCATGCAGAACGAGGGGCAACTGTCAACTTCAAGTACAACCGCCGTTCCTCATGGACCGGGACGGCCGTCCTTGGATCAACCTCCCCGCTCCCAGGTGCCTTCTGTCGTGCAATCAATAACCGAGGAGCCATCGAACGATGTCGATGTCGATATGACTCCATTGCCAACGCAAGTTGCTGATGTACCACAATCGAGTGGCCCTCAAGATCCAACGGACGAGGAGGTATCTTTAGACGAGTCCAATGAGCCAGCCACGGCCACGACACGCGACCCTCGCACCGCCCTAGCGCGCTGGATCCCGTCGCGGGTGCCCACGATACCTCTTCTCTGGAAGAATATGCTCAAATGCTCTGTAGCATACTTCATTGCATCCTTGTTCACGTTTCATCCATTCTTGTCTCGTCTCTTTGGTGACTTGACGTCCTATGGGTCTGGCGGCGGCGGCCCATACCCCTCTGCGCACCTCATTGCGACCATGTGATTCGGATTCTCCAAGTCGTGCTTCTTTTCTTTCACGCTGACGTCATTCTAGTGCTGTGTATTATAACCCTGCAAAGACTATTGGAGGAATGTTTGAAGCGGACTCATTTTGCATGCTAGCATGGCTGTATTCTGCTCTCATGAGCCTCAGCGGCTTATCTCTGTTTTGGTGGCTCGAGGTGAAGCCAGGGTTCGAAGTACTGGCCGACTTTGTACTGGTAATATGGGTGGGCCTAACGATTTGGGGCCTAACGTGGATGAAGGTGTGGATGGCGAAGCCAACGTTCAACTCAGGCAGGTTTTTTTCTGTGTTCAAGAAAGGATTGCTAATCATTTATCTTTTAACAGCGTGCTCAATGTCAGCCACCGTGTTGTTCGTCGTGTAAGTGCCACTCGTTCCGCTCTTACTGTACCATTTGACTAATCGTCATACTAGAGTGGTAAGAGAAGGCACCTGGGAGACCCTCTTGTCGGTATCATCCATCGTGCTCGTAGGCACTCTTATATCGAACTTGGTTTGTTTCTCGCTGTGGCCACAGAGCGCCACCTATAATCTTCAAGTCAACATGACCAAGACGCTGGACTCCTTTTCGACGCTGCTTGGCATGGTCACGGGTACATTCCTGCTCGAGGAGCCGATCCGAAAGCCAAGTCACGAGAAGATGCAACGAGCGGTGGAGAACCATCAGTCTTCGTTCACGAGTCTGAAGAAGAGCCTGGCTGAGGCGCGCTCGGAGTGGTTTGGTGTCTTGGGCGAACAGGAAAGGGTTCTTTCTAAGCAAGCATACGGAGATGCGGTCGATAGTCTCACACGTCTGGCTCAGCATCTCAACGGTCTTAGGAGTGGAACGCGACTACAATACGAGCTCTCCAAGGCGCAAAGAGATGGGAAGATTGTTGTCCGACGTTCGACTGAAGAGGCTCGGGACGGACGTCCGGCATGTGGGCGGATTAAGGGCAAGACCGAGTACTCTCTTGCATCCCAGACGGACGATCTCGAAGAGACTTTGCTACATGCAGCTGCAGATATGTTTGGTGATCTAGTGGATGACGTTGGTCCCCCATTGAAGGCACTTTCGGTGAGGCTGTTCGTATCTTGTGCTTCATTTGGGCAGAATTATAATAAGATTTGATAACAGAACGCATGTACATCTTGTCTGAGGCGGTTGCGAGAAGCGTTCGTGAATAGCCAAAACACCGAAGAGTACACGATGATGAAACCTCAAGATTTTCATAAAATTATTGATGGCATTGATCGGGCGTTATTCACGTTTGAGAGTACTTCTAACCACGCCGTCTTGCGTCTGTATAGACGAAGCAACTTTGCTTCACATACCATGGAAAAGTCGACGCATTCATCCTTGGAAGACAATCCGCTGCTGGCGGAGAGTGAGCATGAGCACATCTTCCTCGTTTACTTGTTAGTAGGCACGGGTTATCACTGTCCGAGGGGGTAGCTGATACGGCTGTGCAGCTTTATTTTTACCCTTCAGGAGTTCGCCGGGGAGCTGATGTCCCTTACCGATGCGATGCGACGAATATACGCAGTGGAGTTAGCTAGGTTCTCTCGACAAAACTGGTTCAAACGCTATTTCATCACCGGACCAAAGTCTTTCCTGTCTTCCATTCGAACGATTCGACGGCGAGGTCAGCCCAAGAAAACGTCGCGGGCTGGTTTGCGTCGTATCTGTAAGCACGCTGTCAATCCGTTTATCTGGTATTTCGAATTCACTCCTGGACATTAGCGACGTATTTCAACGCCGACGACCGCCATCCCAAGGTGTCTTTTCCAAAAGTGCGGCCTCATGCGCCGAATACGTTGCAGACCCCAGACCGTTCAAACCTCACCTTGATCGAGCGATTTCTCCGAACGCTATGGGACCTTGGTGATCGGCTGAGAGATCGTAACGTCAATTATTCGTTCAAAGTTGGAATGACCACCGCTGTGTTGGCTGCTCCCGCATTCTTCGATGTGACGCGACCGTTGTTTACGGAATATAGGGGGGAGTGGGCGCTCATATCTGTGCGTTCTCCCTGCGGGGTTTAGGTGCCCCGGAAGCTAATTTGATTACGTCATACCAGTGTTTTGTGGTCATGTCCCCTACGATTGGAGCGGTGAGTCCTTCCCGTTGATCAGGATTGTGATCAATGCTGACCATCCCTCTTAAAGACCAACTTTCTTGCTGTTCATCGCGCCTTGGGGACGCTGTACGTTACATCTTGTTTATTCAACGGCAGTTTCCTTGACCCAAAAGCATAGGTTGGGTGCCGTTGTGGCCGCGGGTATATATACCCTATTTCCGGAGAACGGTATCGTGTTATCGATATTCGGATTCTTCTTTTCGTTGCCATGCTTTTATTATATCGTGGCTAAGCCGGAATATGCTACCACCGGACGCTTTGTGCTCTTAACGTATAATTTGACATGCTTATACGCGTACGTCATCTGATGCACAGGCTTTGCTGATCACTGCCAGCTCACTCTTCTGCTATAGGTTCAACATACGAGAGACTAATATACCGGTGCTGGACATCGCCTACCACCGGTCGACGTCTGTCACCGTTGGTGTGATATGGGCGCTGATTGCGTCTCGTCTTTGGTGGCCGTCCGAGGCCAGACGGGAATTGAGCAAGGCCCTCGGAGAGTGAGTCGGCAACTTGACTGTTTTTGAATGTTACTCAACATGGTCGGCTTGGAACACAGGTTTTGTTTGAATATCGGTTGGCTGTACACTCGTTTAGTTGCCTCCAATTCTGGCTTGGTCGACTACTTTGACGAGGATGACGGAGCGCTGAATGGATTACAAGTGGCCCCAGACGAGAATACGCCGCTGCTCTCCAAATCGGCCAGCGCACAGCTCAGTAACTCCATCCAGGAATTCATGGCTATGTGTGTGATGATCAATGGTGGAACCGAACAGGACGTGATGCTGATCTCTGTTCCTTTTTTTCTATCAAGGGAGCTGCATCTCCAAATCAAACTGATCGAACTTCAGGGCCTGTTGGCTCAGACGCAACACGAACCGCGCTTGAAGGGCCCTTTCCCTATTCTGCTGTATCGTTCGATATTGACTAGTCTGCAAACGATATTGGATAAGCTCCATAGCATGCGATGTGTGACGACCCGAGAAGAATGGTACGTCATTGTCGTGATTGCATCGTAACGGCTCCCGTCCCTGATAGCCCCTCCATTCCGCAGGTTTACGGTAAGATTTGTTATACATACTAATTTTTTGCTTTCTTCTGATGGACCATTACCAAATTGTTGTCCTTCTAGACCGTGAGAAGGGATTTCATTCTACCTGTCAGCAAGGAGCGGCGTGAGATGGTTGGGAATATCATTCTTTACTTTTCGACATTGGCGTCTGCGTTCCGTTTGAAAGCGCCGTTGCCACCATATCTACCGCCTGCTGAAAAGGCCCGAGAACGTTTGGTGAGTTTCCATGAGATCCATGATGGCATATAGGTCTCTCACAGAGTGTTGGTATAGGTGGACGCCATTCGAAAGCTGGACGTCGTCAAGAGCCGGGACGTCCATGCCTCGCGACAGCTGCTCTTCTTTGCCTACGCGCTCACGATGAAAGGTGTCACGCAAGAGCTCGAGTACCTGGGCCACATCCTCCAGGACGCATTTGGCGTCATCGGGCAGTCGGCAGAGGAGTTTGACGCGTTGTTCGCCGAGGAGGTCCGAAGGGATCGTGGGTCGACCCTGCCAGTGTGGGTCTGAATGTTTTGCTCTGTGGATGGATGCGTGCGTGCGTGATCTGCGTTGCCATACCTATAGCCATAGTCGCTTCCGAGCTACTGACATGGACATGCGAAGACGTTCTCTGATTGTAATGAAGGATGACCTATTCACTGGGATCTCTCTCGATTTGGTTTAGCTTGTTGGATAGGAATGGCTAGTGCGCATGTTTGGCGCAGAGGCTGACGTGCACTGCGTTCGATGAATTGAAAGGGTCTAGTCGACCTCGTGGCTAATCGATCACTCCTATCATGTCCTCGTTTTCGTCTTTCTCTCCTCGTCTTGGAGAACGAGAAGGTTTGAGACATGCGGTGTCGAGTCTTCGTTTAAGGTATGTACGTCTTATGCTGAAATAGCTGGGCCGCCTCTTTTCCAGGTAGCAAACTTTGACTTTCTTGCCTGCCCTTCACGGCAACCAAGTATCTGTACACGAGGTGATCCGGACGGATCTCACGATCAGAATGGGACGCCTTAGGGATTCGTACAGCCAGTTAACCTGTTTGCATTGAATGGCATTTCGGCGAATTGATCCATGGCACGTGTTTTTTATTTTACTTTATTCATATGCGTTCCAGAGGCGTGAGGCCTTGGGGGGTCGCGACTCGCCGTGACGGACGAACGGTCCTTGGCGTGGACGTCTTGTTTGCGCTCGCACCGAAACCGACGTTCGACATTCAATCGGACTCGTCTTGCCCGTTTACGTCGCTCTCTCATCTTTCTCTTTCTCCCGTTTTTGATAGCCTATGCCTTGGGACTTAGACCGGCGCAAGGAATCCACCTGAAAGGGCTCTAGACCCAACGTGATCCGTAAGACTGATCACCGACAGGCGAGCAAGGAAAAACGCACAATTCGGCTCTGCGATGCGCATCGATCAATTGCATTAGCGGAATGCACTTGTATTATGCTGCGCCTTGCCTTGCTCACATCGGTGGTGGTGACATGGGTGGAATAGAACCCACCAGCAAGTGATCATCGATTACGTTGCACCACTTGCTATTTCCCCTCTTCTCCTCTTCCCGGGGAACGGTCTTCCTTCGCAAAGCGTAACGAGAAAAAGAGACTACGCCCGAAGCTTATTAGCTTATTAGCGAAGCGGAAGTCGGTGGAGCGAGAGTGGAAAGGAAGAGGTATGATGCTAGGGCGCAAAGGTTTATTTTATATAGGCCGAACGGCGTTCGTGGGGGCTTGAAAAGTGCTGCGGTGGTTGCTCGTGCTTCGACAACGCCGTCTCGCCCTCAGCCCTCAGGTGGTCTTTCACGCTGGTCCTCTTCAAGGTTCCTCTCCCTCCCCTCGAACGCTATCCACCCCTTGAACGCCTCGTTTGCTTGATCTCGTCCTGTTTTTGTTCTCCTCCCATTGTAGCTTTCACCTGCGAGAGATCTCTTTGTACAGATGTCGACGCCTGATGTACCAGTCAATGATGGGTTTACGCCCGCACCTGCATCCTCGGAACCCCTCGCAGTGATACAAGAGCAACCTAGCCAAACGGCAGAAGTCTCGGTCGAGATCACAGGTTCGTCTACAATGCTTTCCCACCCCCCTTTTTCCACAAGTCATGATGACTCTTTTGTTCGCCCGACAGACATTAAAGCGAGCGGTCTCCCTGCCAAAGTGGGCCTCTTCAGCGGGGTCTTCTACGTCAAAGTGAAGGGTGGTAAAGTCCCGCAGAGGACGAAAACGGCACGGTATACCAAGCCTGAGAGAGACGAGTTCGTAGCGAATTGGAGTGAAACCGTCAGGCTGTGCGTCCTTTCTGACATGTATGTGCTTTTGCCCAACGATGCTGACGTTTGTCGCCTGTCTGGTTGCTGTCGTTGTATGGTGGGTTTCGACAGATCGGGCCTCGAATCGTCCAAGGTAGAGATTGAAGTGTACGCTCGGAGGTTTTTGTGTAGCTTCAAGGTCATCAAGAAGACAGAGAGCAAGGAGAGCCTGGCCGATTTGCTCGAACATTCCGAAACACGTACGTCTCGTCCTCGTTGGTTCTTTGATTACCTCGTCCTCTGAGAAAAGAGGGCGATGCTGACGACCAGATGACTTGGATTTCGCAGCGGTCGAGCTCGAACTCTTGGAAGAAGGCCAGGCAGCAGGCAAGCTCACATTCAAGATCAGCAAGAGCGCCCCCCCTGCTGTCGCTGGTGAAGATGAAGGAGTGGACGCGAACATCGATATTCCACCACCTCCGACCACAGAATCGCCAGCATCGATCCCGGAAAGCGGGCCAAAGGAAGAAGCTTGAAGGACAAGAACTTGCTGCTGTCGGCTCCTAGCTCAGGGTTCATCGTCTATCACACGTTGCAAGGCAGGCGTTTCTTGAATGTCCGCTGCTGTTCAATTGCCCTCTTTCACGTTGGAACGCGTACATATATACCATAATCGCTTGTTTGGATAATCACGATAATGTCCGTCGGCGTCGCATTCGGAGTTGTTGTCATGTTGACGAGTCCGCAGGTTGATGTGTGTGACAAGATTACTACTAGGGACCCTGTCATCCTCATTATAATCCATTCAACATGATTTGCTTACTATTTGTAGCCTTGCACCATTCACTGCATAACCCCCTCCTCTCCCGGCGTTGGAGTCTGCCTAAACTGCTTCAATGATGGGCCAAGAATCATGTGCCAGGGAAGAAACGGAGGTTCGAAGAGGACAGTGACGAGTGAACTTCATTATCACGGGGGTTCGTTGCATCTACCCCGGCGACGATGCGGAAATGACTCTGCCTTGAAAACGCCGAACGCCGACCCCAGCTTATGGAAGGACTTCTAAAACATGACGGAGAAATTGAAAGACGAGCCGCATGTACGCTGACTTCCAAGTTGGATGATATCGATGGTCGACGATTCACCGGGTTACATAAAAAGACGCCTTTCATCCTCACATCACGCACTCGAACGACCCCCTTGATACAACATGACAGACCTGTTCTTCCCAGATGCAAAAGTCCTGAAAGCAGACGAGCTTCGCTTGATCATGGCCGTTCGGTACTTCCCCGCCACCGTTGTCAACGCCAGCAACTTTTTCAGCGTCGCCGTTCAGTGCATGGATTTCAAGACCATCGTTTCGAAACCTATCAGCGTGCCGAAATACTACCATGAACATCTGCGCCGGTTCATCTGGCGCCACCACCTCTTCATGGAGCTTCACGAGCGTGCAGACAGCCTCCAGTTCGCGCCAGGCCTTGACACCAGGCTTCAGCAATATATATTCTACATGGATGGCATGGTAGAAGGGCTGTTGACAACGGTGCAGAAAAACGTTGGGAATTCCCGTTTCCGCTCCTGCCTGTTTAACATGTATCTGGCTGTTGAATACTTTGTTGGCCGACACGAGTATGATGTGTGCGATGAATGGAGAGTGAGTAATCCCCATCTCATCCTGGAACGTCAGAACATAGATCCGCTAGGTGAGTGATATTTTCGCATTGTCAAAGGCAATCAATGGTTCCACTCATCCATCCTGTCATAGATTGGACGCAGTTTTATGCAACGAAAGACAGGACAGATCCGGTTTGGTCAGGGTCTGCCTACGGATTCCGAGTGGCAAAGGTGTCAGACGGGGATTGGAAAGGGCTTGCAGATCGTGCAACAACATACTTTGGCCTTGCGAACCAGCGTGAGTTATTACTACTCTCCCGTCGTTGTATCCATGCTTATCAGGGACTATAGCTGCTACATAACACCTCCAAGAGCATGTAGATATATGCCATGCCATTGGCTTCTGCAAGTTTGGATAACGATCATGTCGAGTCATTGGTACGGTAACACTAACTAGGTAGGGAGTCGATGTGTATAATGGAAATATTCAATGTAACACGTGCCACTCCCTCCCGGTATTATGAGCTTAATATTCATTCCTTCAGTGATGCCCATGGATCATCGGGGAAGAAACGGAGACTCGAATGCTAGGATGCCCGGGACGCTTCGGGTTGCTCGAAAGACGTCATTGTGCAGCGTGATCATTCCAAAGAAAACAAAAGGTCGCTAGTGATCGATTCCTCCAGTATAAGCTCGCTAGTAAGGGCCTTGCCTCCGAATGACGACAGTAAGTACTCTAGTCGAATGATACGCACGCCAGCCTGTATGCAAGACGAAACTCTTATAAGTTATGCTTGATTCGAGGATTGCTGGTCGCTACATAACATTACAAGGAAAGTGACACCAGCCACTTATAGTGTTTACTGTTTATCAAAGACTGAAAGGAAGCGAGGAGGGATGATAGCTGTGAAAACGTCAAACTATGTAGTTGATGTCCGGGGATTAGTGGGGGTTGGGGGGAAAGATGGCAAAATGAGAACCGGGACCTTGCCTGAGGCTAGGGTGGAAGGTACGGTAAAAAGGTATTTAGTCGAATCCATCGACAGCCACGTTCCAAGTCCACCGTCCGTCCTGGTAGCCCTTGGCAGTATCCTCGAGCATGATCTCGTTCCGTTTCGACACGTACACCTGATCACATGATGTCGGTCAGGAAAGGCGATCAAAATCACAAGGAAACGACTCCTACCGTCTTATCGGTCACCTTTTGGCGTAGCATTGATATCGCCTCGGCATCGATGGGAGATTCTAGCAACTCCGACAGGTCCTCTACAGCTCGCTCAAGGTCCCTGTCAAGTCCGTCTATATTAAGGTGATGCTACGCGTGAGGAGTTGACAACATACCTTTGGTTATCCTCAAAGAGCTCCTTCTCGTTGCACTTCTCTAGGTAATATGCCATTGCGTAGGTCCATTTGAGTGTCATTCGGCATTTCTCAACTTCATCCACGGCCTTCTTCATAAATTGGACCTCGATCCACGTCAAATCCGACGTGATTTGCATCTCTTCCATCTTCTTCTCGGTCTTGTTGTATAGTTCAATGGAAAGTTTCGCAGACTGTTCGTGGTTTGCCCATCGGTTGTAGTACTGCTCGTCATGTCAGATAGTGTAAATGGATGAGAAAGCACCAAGCGTACGTGGAGATAGCGTTCTAACGAGGCTCTGCTCTTCGATTGAGCGTCTCGAGCATCCACACCCGCTTTCTCGTCATATCGGTTACACGAGTACCAAGCAGTGCCATGTTCCGACCATGGACCTGGATAGTGTCAGAAAGGTGTCGGAAACGGAGGTTCTTGACCCTTACCCATGCACACCCAACAAAACTCGTGCTTACATTTCTTGCACGTCATATGGCTACCAAGATACCGTGAACATCGAATCGAAGGCAAAACGCAATGACGAGAACGTACTTGCACCCTCCGTTCTTCTCAATTGTACTTTGGCATTTAGAGCACTCCTTCGTGTTGCTCTTGATCCAGTTGGCAGTCTCGCTGTCGTCTCGACACTTCCTGAGCCACATCTTTGCTACACTACATATCACGGGCCGATGATCGGCCTCAATTGGGCAACCAAAGCAGAATTTATGTTGAGGTGTCGCGTTGGCACCACATGTAACTGTTGGGACGATTGCCGTCAGCGCGCTCTTGGACGCCGCGGCAGGGCAGGACACAGTGTATGTGCATGATGGATAAGGGCAATACTTCAGGCTGGGGTTGGAACCAACGAAATGTCGTACATGAAGCTCATTGAAGCGCTCCCACGCTGCCGCATCGTCCGCCAGAGCAGCGCACACAAACGGGTCCGGTGCAATGGTGCCACAGCCCTCAGCCATACATCTAATCGCGGGTTCGCCCTCCTCCCGGATCTTTGACGTGATGTAGGCGTTCCAGCATCCCATGCAGAAAGGATGATCGCACGAAAGGGCGGAAAATGCCGTTTGTGAGTCATCATAACAGATTGGACACACGAAGGGCACCGGTTTTGGCGCTGGGGCTGTGCAGGAATGGTGAGTATCGGCCAGGAGTCCGAGATGTCAAAAATAACATACCTGGTGTTTGCCGTGCGGGACGGCGGAGCGTGCCCGACCTAGCGCTTGAGGAGGTGCCCTGCGAGCGGTTGGGGCCAGTGGCAGAGGAAGGAGACACCCTCGACGAAGGGCATATACCCGCTGAAACAGAAACAGACGAAGCATTGTCCATGTATTTCTCGATCAGGCGCTCCTTGTTCCAGTTCATGTGGCGCAACAGCAATGAGGCCGTGCTCGCCTAGGAGGAGGGGGTCAGGATGATCAGGGTGTGGGTAATAAGAAGCCACAGACTTCTACGCCAAATATGCCACTGATGTGCTCGACGTCTGACGCCATGAGTCTCTCGACGGCGGATTGAGGGAGCGACTCGTGCTCGACCTCGTATGCCTTGCGAGCAGCACGCGGGGGTACTCTGAAGTCGTCACCAAAGGTGTCCATTTCCATCTCCTCGTCGGAGGGATCTGAGTCTGGGACGAAATACCGAGGACCGGGTGAGCAAGTGACGACCTCGTGCGGCACACCACCAGAGGACAGCTCCAAGGGGTGGTAGTGTGCTTACCGTCTTCCTGTGGGCTCAACATGTCTTCGTCCTCGTCATCATAGTAATCGACGTCTCGTCAGAGTATTCGTAGTCTGAAGACATGTTCGGGTGTTGGTTCAAGGGTGTCGTCGCTGTCAGGAACAGTGAGCGAGGGTGGGATCGATTAGGCTGCTTACGCGATCATGCAGTGCTCGATGTTATAATCGTGGGAATTCTTATTTCGTACAAGTCACGTGATACTATCTTATGACTCGTGACTCTTGAATTTTTTGTGGTGACTCGAATAGGAAAGCATATCGATCTGCTACAAAAAGGGCGGATGCTTGCTCGGAGATGTATCAGCCAAGCGCGTGCTGCTCTCCGCCAACATCCGCCATTCAAGTCAACACTCAGATTCAAGTCTATACCACACTCGAACGCTAGAACGATGGCCTCAGAGGGTACTGGAACACACAAGGATCCCGTCACGGGCGAAATGGTCTCCAAGACGTGCGTATCGCCAGCTTGGATCTGTCGAACACGATCGACCATCACACAGGGAACTCAAGCGTCGCGAAAAGCAGCGCGAGAGGGACGCAAGAAAGGCTGAAAAGGCGGCAGCAGCTCCTCCCGCTCAGGATGGTACTGCGAACGCTCCCAACGAGGACGACCTGAACCCCAACGTGAGTCATCTTCACGTTCCGTCCGCTTCACTCTGAGATAGGAATTCTGTGTAGCAATACTTTGAACTTCGCTCCAGGGCGATCTTGAAGCTGAAGGAGACCCAGGACCCCAATCCATACCCCCACAAGTTCCATGTCACCAAGTCGATCACAGACTTCATTCGGGAGTACGGCAAGGATGGATTGATCGCTTCCGGACAGAAACTCGAAGGCGTCCAGGTTAGCCTCGCCGGACGCATACATAACATCCGGAGCAGCGGCAGCAAGCTCAAGTTTTACGACCTGCACGGCGAAGGCAAGCACGTTCAGGTCCTCGCCAACGTCCGGTACGCGATGTCATATTTCTATCATTCTTATCTCAAATCGAACCGAGGGCAGCGATGCGGCCGACGAAAAGACTTTTATGGCCAC
>JBBPLP010000525.1:0-18574 GCA_038089875.1 Fistulinella prunicolor
CTCCTGCAATCCCACCTTCTCTTCTGCTTCCTCTTCTCTCGCTACCTGGGCCGCAGTCACTGTTCTTCCCTCTGGCGGCACACACCAACCTCTCTTCCGTGTGCCGTATAATGACGAATAGTGGGCAAAGGCGCGTTGAGTCTTGCAGAGGTGCTCATTGGGATGCACGATGGTAGTCTGAATCATCGGGTACCACGCATTCGGGGTCTGGGCCAACTGGGATTTAGGTGAGGGAAGTGTATTCGGAGCTGGTTCAGTGGTCGGTCCCGGGACTTTGTGTAAAAGGTTCTCAGTGCTCTTGTAGAATGAACGAATGTCGAGTTGAGGACGACCCATCACGATGTAGAACGAGAGGGAAGTTGTAAAGTAGGCCATTAACAGCAGGCGCCGGGACGAAAATTTGTCGACACAGGCCAGCAAGGAAGGAAGGAAGAGCGATGACGTCACTAGATGCATTAGGAGGAAATCGGCATTGAAGGCCTTGTCTGAAGATGAACCGCCGACACCGTATATGAGGACGTTTACCCAGGAAAGCTCCTCGATCGCATCAGCTATACCAGTTTCGGTAGAGATATCGAACTTCCACATATTGACATAGTCATGGATGGTGGGGCCATGTTCTATGAGCGTCTTGGAATACATCGCCTGCTTGTCCTCCTCAAGTTTGATGTGAGAAAAGCGGGGGTCGCACGAAACAAGGGCGAGAATCGACAGCGCTGAGCGATTGGCATTCTTCCCCCTAACGCTGCAGACCACATCAGGAAACCAGGCTCTTGGAAGCAAGTCCGAGTTGGAAGAGTGAACTGCAGTCATGGCCAACCCTGTGAAACGTCAAGCATCATACATATAATGACGATCCGCGTACGGACCCTCGGCACTAACACCAATGCAACTGAATTCTGTACCATATCCAATGTGGATAAAGGGATGGAATGTGCCTCCCATGAAACGGGAGAACATTTCAGGGTAGGTAGGACCGAAATTAGCCTCGAGAGCAAATATATGTTGCTGGAGACAGTCTTTCAAACCTTTCTGAAGAAGTTCGGAAGTGAAATAATCAAGATAAGCAGCATAATAACTAGGAGTGGGGTTCCAATTAACGTTCGAGCACACTGGATAAACCATTCAACACACCGTTCGTCGCCCAAGTGTTTGTAGAAATTGTGATTGTTGATGGGGGCGGGAGCCGCGAACGCAGGGCGTTGATACTCGCAGTGTGTGGCATACGCGGCCTCTATAACAGGTCCAGGAGCACCCAGAGCCCAGATCGAGAGCAAGTGGTGGGCAGCATGGCTGTGAAGGATATCAAAGACAGAGTCTGGTACACTTTAATGCATGACATACTTGTGGAAACCCTTGTAATTGAAGAAGATATGCCAGCGCACATGATTGTCCGAGAGGACCTTGATGAGCGCCTCTGTGGAGGCTTGATCGATTCCGGGAAAGGTTCTTGGGGAGTATATGGAGGGAGGGAGCGGAGGGGGGTGGAAGAGCGCGTCCAAAGGAGGACGAGCCTGAGACTGAGGGTTACAGACGGTTGCAGCTGTCTGGGGAGAGTAATCAGTAATGCCATGGGCAGTCAAGGCTTCGGGTGTGAGATGGGTTGGGTCCACTCCTGGACGATGATATGGTCTGTTGGACTCGGGATCATACTCTTCGACGGTAGAGGACATGGTGCTAAGGAGAGAGGGGTGAGTGGGACTTGTGGGGCTTTATACGTCACAATATCATGTCGCACTAATCAGGCACTAGTTCGCGGCGCCCTGTTAGTATAATTGAACCATAATTCAGATCTGCATTTGAGCATATCAGGGGCACTCTCAGACGCCGCACTCGCACACCTCAGGCACTGGTTCTCAGAGGCAATGGACTCAAGCCTTTGAATAAGGGCGAGTGAGTAATATTGATGCGATAAGTAAACTCACATGCTTTGAATGAGTGACAAGTACTAGGCTCCGCTCGAACTGTGATCGATTGATCGGTCACCAATGACCGTAAGACCCAACTTTCTGTGGCCTCAACCTTGGCGCAGCCAGTAAGTTCTGATCTCGTCGTACCCACCCTGGCGTTGAACACAGTTTTCAATGCCTCCAACCTCCTAGGCTCCACCGCAGTACGTGTAAGACAATCATTATAAGCGAGCGATATATAATGCTACACCCACATTCCTCCCCAGCTGTCGTCCTTGTCGTAACTAAGTCCAAAAACCATAGATTGTACAGGTTTAGAATATCAAAATCCAAGTCGCGCGGTCTAGCCATCAAATCGCGCGGTTTGTTGGGGGTTTGCAGTTCCACACACAGTGCCTAAGGTGATGCTATCTGAAGGGCACCCTAAACATATCATAATGCGGCCACCTACTTCGTGATCGTGTCGCACCTCGTCAAATTTGGCTTGAGGTGAGTCTCTTGCTTTCGTACTTTGTATATGAACCCTTTACTAAAGTGGGAAGTCATGCTGACAACGGAAGATGCCATTGGCTTGGCGATGTGATCAAGATCTCTGTGTTTGACTCGATAAATGTCGCTTCCATCATCTGATTCATTGAGCGCCGTAAGTGAGGGTACTATGCACCCAACAGCACTGTTTGCTGACCAATCCCTTAGCAGCGTGACCACCCGTTTCCTGTGGTTCATAGTCATAGAAGAAGTGTCCAGAGCCACTATATTGACCACAATCCCGAATATTCGAATGAAAATCGTTGGTTGACTGCGATGGTCGACCATCGACGTACCCCTGCCGCAATCAGATTCTCTGTCGAACCCAATGGCGACTAAGGTAGGGCTTACCATGTCTTCCATCGCTTTCGGTCACTTTCCCATAGAAACACGTTTCATACCGAATTTGTCTGGCCAGTCTCTGACTTCGCACTCGCGGGCAGAACATTTCTTGACGAATCACGATCAATTTAAAATGTAGCATGGGCCATTGAATGTAAGTTATCCCACAAGATAACCATCCGACTCGTCTGATCCGCGACATTTAGCGAGCTGAAGATGCCAATCATCTATGTACATCAAGCTTCAAGCAAAAAACGATGTTTGCAAGCATCATATAATGATAACAATCCGTGCACTGTGATGGATCCTTGGCACGAATGCAAGTGGAGTGAAATTTTGCACTATATCCAAAGCAGATAATTAAAAGGAACAATGCATCGTATACTGTATAGTACGCAGCATCCAAGTCAACACCATAGTACTCGAGAGAGGGACGATCACCGACTCAGACTCATTTCAATCATATCTAGCGAAGACTCAGCGATGGCTCTGATCGAATCGCCCAAATCGACAATACTACTCATGATTCGCATGTGACGTGCAACTTCTCATGGTGTTTCGACTAGGAGCCCCCAGCCCCTTTGTGTAAGTTGTCCATCAATCATCTGTCACGTACACCCCAGGTTCCGATGCCGTCAAAGCAAGAGCTAACTTCAGCGGGTCCCTAAGAAATATACAAAGCACCCGTCCAAAAAATGTATTCACGACTCTTGTAAGACATGGTTCAAAAACCACGCTACATGCTCGACCTTGTGCAGAACGACAGGCACTTTGATCTGTGCAAGATTTTTGCTACTACCGCGCTCATCAAGTTTCAGTTGGAGGAACTCGGTAAATGTTCCAGATTGAACGAGCCGGATAGTCGGTCTATGAAATGAGTCAAATTCAATGGCGGAGGCGATATTTCCGTTTGATCGTGAAAGCTCGTCGGCCACACGTTCTGTTGCGAAAATGAGGTCGAACACTGGACAGAGAATAAGTCACCATGAGTGAGAGACGTAAAACGATGAAAGACACGGTGCATCGTTACCCTGGTTACCAGCCAGCTCGACAAAGAATCCAATTGTGGCAGGGACGCGCCGATCGTCAATCGCTGTAGTCCAACCAACAATTTTCAATGTAGTGTCTGGGACCATGCACAATATAGCTGCGCTCAATTCTTTTTCGGTGACCATGAAATCCTCGAATCGGAGGGCCATGCTATCCAAGAACCCTGTCAGTGGGCGCATAGTTGAATGAATCAGAAGCTCACTTGCGGCGTTCGATATATTGGATGATGGGAACGCCATCTGTCGGGTCAAATCCAGAGATCTCGACCACATCGCCAAGTCGATACCGCCATAGGCCGTCTTGGGTTGTCAACACGATTTCATATCGTCTGCCTACCTCGACCTCCCACTGCGACACTAGTCAGTAATTAACCTCACCCCACGAGGAGCACCCACTAGTTGTGCCAGTGCACTGGTAGAATCACCCTTACTGATATCCAAAAACTCCATAATGCTTTCACCATCCAGCTTATACTGGTTCAACTCGAGAGGGTTGTAGGGTAATGCAATGAGGGCCTCTGTGCTTCTATAACCCCGAGAATATATATGTATCTTTTGACCAAGGAACCATCGAGTCTACACAAGAACAGTGTAAGAAGTGGCGAATAGGATGCCCAGACGATAAACATACCAATGGGGTATATGTTGCGAAGGAACCACTGGCGGTTGTAGTAATTGAATGTAGGTTCGGCCAAGCGTGACTACACCACCCTGGTCGAGAAGATGGACGGCCGAGACTACACAACTCCGCCGCACGTTCGGGGTCCGGGAAAATGTTCATCTGGTTAAGATTCAGACTCTGATGCACATTTCAATGGTCGGCACTGACCTCCAAGTAATGACGAACTTCCGCTATCCCATCCAAGTCTGGAATAGTACCGCTTGCGATGGAGTCCACCACCAGGTCGAACTCCGTGTCGAGGTGTTGCATCATATCCACAAACATGCTGGTGTACGGAATGGTCATGGTCTCAAGAGACCTGCTGGCTACGGCGAATAGCGCATGCATAAGGAGGAGAGAACGATACTTTCTGATAAATCCAGTGGCATACGGCGCAGCATGATCGAGTACTAGAAAGGAGATGAGCAAGCAAAACACGAACGTTGGGTAGATTTCATCGTACTGAATGTTGTTATTTTTTCCTCATCTTTCTCAGGGTGTAGATTCAAGAACATCCTTCTGTTCATAACGGAAACAGAAGCCGTGTACATAGTCTTGATCGGAAGATTGTTTTCATCTTCGATATGCGTTGGCGTACACCAGAATTCGGATACATATGCTGTGGTGCATCTCCGAAGATCGGGTATCGACCACAGATCATTATTTGATGATGGTATCTTTGACAGGTAGTTGTATTTGGGGAAATACTTCGGAAGACCACCAGAGGTTGAGGTGGACCTAGCAAGATAATCGGGTAATCCAGGGGCGAGCAAGTCAACCACAGCGCTTGCTTTGCATGGCTTTTCAAAAAACCTTGAGATGAACGGTGTATATGAGTCGTAGGTTGTTAAGGGGACAGTTTCCCGAAAGTACTCGGAAAGGGTGTCATGATCCATTCCACTGATAAATCCAGCCGTTACATCGCGGAATTTGGTGAGCTCAGATGCGGTCTGTGCGAATTGGGTGTTGTAATTGGTCTTCACGATCCTAGATCGGAGTTCGTCGGTTCGCCGCCTCAGGTGGTCCGAAAGCGATGACGGAACAGATAAAAGGATTTCTGAAAGATGCATGAGTAGTCAATGCACCAGAGGCTAAGGAACTTCACCTGCCTGGCCAGACCTTTAAGTAGCTGGCTGTTTACCGAAATGATGTCCCAAATATGTGATAACGAACAACGTACTCTCCCTGGTACCGAACAAGAGGTTCAGGACCGATCAGTTTAGTCCCCGTTCTCGTCGTTTTTGCTTCCCGGTGACACACTTAACCCCGTATGCTGACACCACGAACGGACTCATGGATATGTGAGTACATTTTTGCTGGCATCCGTATGGAACATACCAATGCTTGAATGATGGCCCAAGCAAAAATCAGCGCATTTCTTTGCAAGTATTCAGTGGGCGGCTGGTACCAGTAAGCAGAACCATTGACCATGTCCACCATCCGCATACGTACTACGTGCGCTTCAACATCAACATTTTGTAAACGAGTCACCTCGCTCTTCCTTGCTCCCAAAAAGGCATAGTAATTACGGATTCTGTGAACCCACCAATCAAATTCCAGCGTTACTGTGTCACTTCTTTGATTTTAGGTCAAGTCTTTGGACATTTGCCAGATGAGGGTGAGGTGTTATATAGCCATCATGGTCGAAGCGGGGCGGGAAAATATCTGAAGGCAGGGCATCGGCAATCTGAAATCGGCCTTTGGAAGGTTTTTATATTCTGCTTTTGGATATTGTGAGTCATGCCCCAAAGTTTGGATGTCATAGGGTATGATAGTTCATTTCGGGAGGTTTTGCAGATGGAGTCCGTGCACACGTGTGCCCGCTACACTAGCGGAGTCAACTGGAAGGATTATGTAACAGAAACATGTTCTACGAGTCCGAGGTTGGCAGGGCCACACTCCCCTTGAACTTGAACTTGGGCAGGTTCAACTTTCTCCTCATACACTGACCAAACTTTGACCTACTACAATAACTCATGTGTCCCTTCTCATCATACTTTCCCTGTTGAATAAGAAACCTTCCAAGAAATGTATTCACAGCTCTTGTACAACGTGACTCGAAAACCATGTCACATACTCAGCTTTGGGCAGGACGACTGGTACTTTAACCTGTCCAAGGTTCCCACCAAGACCTTCATCATGTTTCAGCTGAAGGAACTCGCTGAATGTCTGAGATCGGACAAGCCGGATGGTTGGTATGCGGAACGACTCGCATTCGAGGGAATTTGCGAGCTTTGTATTCATTCGTAACAGCTCGTTGAGCACATGTTGTGTTGCTAGTGCGAGACCCAACGCTCCCCAATAACCTGTGCGAAAAGCGTTCCCATGAGCGAAAGGCGTAAAACACGATAAATTCACACCTTCGTTACCGGCAAGTTCAATAAAGAATCCAATGGTGGGAGGCGAACGTCGATGGTCGATTGTTGCAGTCCAACCAACGATTTGCACTGGAATATTTATAGCCATGGAAGATACAGCAGTCCTCAGCTCTGTTTCTGTGACCATGCAATTTTGGAATCGGAGGGCGATGCTGTCAAGGGCTCCCGTCAGCGAATGCATGATTAGGTGTATGGGTGCTCACTTGCGGCGCTCGATGAACTGGATGATGGGAATGCCATCCGTCGGGTCAAAACCAGAAATCTCGATCACATCACCAAGTCGATACCGCCATAGGCCGTCTTTGGTTGTTAAAACAATTTCATATTGTCTTCCAAGTTCGACCTCCCACTATGACGCCAGTCAGAAACGAGTCTCATCTCATGAAGAATACCCACGACTTGTGCAAGGGCATTGATCGAATCACCCTTATTGACATCTAAAAACTCAACGACGCTTTCACTAGTTAGCTTGTGCTGGTTCAAATCGAGAGGGTTGTAAGGCAATGCAATCACAGCCTCCGTGCTTCCATATCCGCATGAACGTATCTGCATATTGGGACCAAGGAACCATTGCGCCTGCACAAGAGTGAGAGGAGGAGAGCAAGATACTGACGATCAACGCACCAGTGGAAGACACGTTGCAAAGGAACCACTGGCGATGGTAGTGATTGCATGCATCTTTGGCCAAGCACGACTACACCACCCTGGTTGAGAAGACGGGCTACCGAGAGTATGCAGCTCTGCCGCACGTTCAGGGTCCGGAAAAATGTTCATCTAATTGAGATTCAACTCTGTTATACATCTCGATTGTCAGGACTGACCTCCAAGTAAGATCGAACTTCTGCTATCCCGTCCAGGTCTGGGATGATACCATTCGCGATGCAATCCACCACCATGTCGAATTCCGAATCGAGGTGGCGCATCATGTCCACAAAGGTATTGACGAACGTCATGGACATGGTCTCAAGTGACCTGCTACCGACTGCAAACAGCGCATGTATAAGAAGGAAAGAACGCCATTTCGTTATAAATCCAGCGGCATAGGGTGCAGCATGGTTGAGTACTAGAAAAGCAATGAGCAAGCATCATATGGAGCTTAGGTTATTTGCTTCCTACTGAACGTTGCCATTTTTTTTCTGTCTTCTTCAGGGTGCAGATTCAAGGGCTTCCTTCGATCCACGGCTGACATGGAAGTCCAGTACACTGTCTTGACAGGATGATTGTTTTCATCCTCAATATACGTTGACATACACCCTAATTGGGATACGTATGCTGTGGTGCGCATCCGGAGAGGATCAGATATCGCCCATGAACTACTGTCTGAGGATGAGACCTTTGGCAAGCGGTCGTATTTCGGAAGATATTTAGGAACACCACCGGAAGTTGAGCTGGACCTCACAAGGTAGTCGGGTAACCCTGGGGCGAGCAAATCAACCACAGCACTCGCTTTGCAAGGTTTTCCGAAAAGCCTTGCAATAAGCGGTGCATATAAGTCGTAGGTGGTGAAATGAACTGTCTTCTGAAAAAGCTCTGAAAGACTGTTATCATCCATTTCATCGATAAGGCTGGCTACCGCATCGCGAAATTCAGCGAGCTCAGGTGTGGTCTGAGCGAATTGGGTATTGTAGTTGGTCCTGATGATCCTGGATCGAAGCTTGTCAGTTTGCCGCTTCAGTTGCTCAGAGAGCGATGGCGGGGTAGAACGAAGAAGATCTGAGCAAAGCATGAGTGCTGAATGTGTGTTAGTGTACAACACAATCTGCCTGGACCTTAAGTAGCTGGTTATTAACCGAATGGTTTTCCGAAACTGTGGCGACGAAACCGGAGGCCTGGTACCGAATAAGAAATGACCACCTTGCCAGTGTTGCTCGTTGTCGCAATCGCTTGGCCAGGATTCGGGGGTTCCGAGAAAATAAGGACCTAGCTCTCAAATGCAGGTCTTAACCGAGACGTAGTACTACAACCCTGCGAGTTGACACTGGACACCAACAAACAGACATAAATGTTATATCACGCCTATGGTTGGATGGTTGGATAATCATCGTCATAAATGTGACGTCTGAGTAAGTGTACAGTCAATCATTCACCGGCACCTCCGCCCCGCTGTCTGATGCCATCGGAGACATAAGCCATGCATGGAACAATAAGAATTCAATCAAGAAATATATTCACAACTCTTGCATGACACGCTTCAAAAACCACGTTGCGTATTCAGCCTTGGGTAAGAAAACAGGTACTTTAACCTGTCCAAAGTTGCTACTCCCACTCTCGTCAAGTTTAAGTTGCAGGAATTCGCTAAATGTCCCTCGGACGAGCCGAATGGTCGGTTTACGGAATAATTCGCATTCAACAGCGTATGGAACCTTTTGATCTGATTGCGATAGTTCGTTGAGCACATGTTCTCTCGCATGTGCGAGATCAGAGACTGATAGAAGACCCATCATGAAAAATGATCTCATGGGTAAGAGGCGCAAAATGACAGGTGACATGGTGGAATCCATACCTTCGTCGACAACGAGCTCAACAAAGAATCCGATCGTGTCAGGGCGGCGCCGATCGTCGTAGTCCAACCGACTATCTGCACTGGGGTATTTGGAGCCATGGCTGATACTGCAACTCTCAGGTCTTTTTCGGTGACCATGAAATTTGGGAATCGGAGGGTGAGGCTGTCGAGGGCTGCCGTTAGCAAACGTATGACTGGGTGTACGAGATGCTTACTTGCGGCACTCGATGAACCGAATGATGGGGGCGCCATCTGCCGGATCGAACCCAGCGATTTCGATCACATCACCAAGTCGATACCACCATAGGCCGTCTAGGCTAGTTAAAACAGCTTCATATCGTCTTCCCACCTCGACCTCCCACTACGATACTAGTCAGTAACGAACATTGCTTCGCGAGGAGCACCCACGACTTGTGCAAGTGTATTGATCGAATCACCCTTACCGACATCTGAAAACTCCATGACACCTTTACTATCTAGCTTGTATTGGTTCAACTCGAGAGGGTTGTAAGGCGATGCAATCACAGCCTCTGTAGTTCTGAAACTGCGAGAGCATATATGCGCATTGGGTCCGAGAAACCATTGGGCCTGCACAGGAACAATCAAGAGAAGTGAACAAGACGCCCAGATAATAAACATACCAATGGGAGATATGTTACGAAAGAACCGGTGGCAGTGGTAATGATCGAGCGCATACTTGGCCAAGCGTAACTACACCACCCTGGTCGTGAAGAGGGGCGACCGAGATTATGCAGCTCTGCAGCACGTCCAGGGTCTGGCAACATATTCATCTAGGCAAGATTCGTACACAAATATGTTTCTCGATTTTCAGGACTGACCTCCAAGTAATGCCGAACTTCGGCCATCCCATCCAGGTCTGGTATCGCACCGTTCGCGATGCAATCCACCACCACATCGAACTCCAAATCAAGGTGGCATATCATGTCCACAAATGTGCTGATGAACGACATGGTCATGTTCTCAAGGGACCTGCTACTGACTGCGAACAGCGCATGTATAAGAAGGAAAGAGCGCCATTTCTTTATAAATCCAGTGACATACGGCGCAGCATAGTCTTGTACTGGGAAAATGATGAGCTGGCACAATACAGGTTAGAAAATTTGGCTCGTACTGTAGGCTCCCAATTTCTCTGTCTTTTTCGGGGGTGCAGATTTAAGCTCACCCTCGCGTAGAGAGATGATCTAGATGTTAGGTGTACTGTGCTGACGGGACAACTGCCATCATCCCGGACATACACAGGATCACACCAGAAATGGAATATGTATGCCGAAGTGCGTCTCCGGAGAGGATCAGAGGGCTCCCACAATCCGCCATCTAAGGATGTGACCTTTGATACGCGGTCATATCGGGGTATATATTTCGGAGCACCGCCAGAAGTCGAGCTGGACCTAACAAGGTAATCGGGTAGCCCAGGGGCGAGAAGGTTGACCACAGCACTCGCTTTACAGGGCTTTTCAAAAAATCTTGCAACGAACGACGCATAAGAGTTGGAATAGGTTGTTAAATGGACCATTTTCCGGAACGACTCAGAAAGCACATCATCACCCATGCCATCGATAAGACCAGCGGTCGCATCGCGAAATTCGGCGAGTTCTGAAGCAGTCTGAGCGAACTGAGTGTTGTAGTTGGCCCTGACAATTTTGGATCGAAATGCGTCAGTCTGCCGCCTCAGTTGCTCAGAGAGAGATGGAGGTATAGAGGGAATGATTTCTGGATAATGCATGAGTGCCGAATAGTGTTCGTGCTGAAGACCACCTGCCTGAACGTTCGCTAGCCGCTGAGTGCTGATTGTTGGCATCCCAAATATGAGATGACAAACAACGTCACCTTTCTGGTGCCGAACAAGATGACGGGTCAAATTTGGTACTCTTCCCTTACTAATCTGATCACCAGGCCTACTACTCTTCCTGTTCTCAGGTTGCCTGGTAAGACCCACCGATTTGACCCTACTGACACCGCAAACAAATAGAAGTGGCCTACTATGGCGATATCAATTCAGTCATGGCCGATCGAGATCGTGAGCTTGCAGTGAGTCGGAAGTCCGATCCGACCAACGGAACTCTCATCGTCCAGTTCCATGATCGAGCGCCACAAGTGAGTGCCTGATGATGGGTTCGTCGGCAAACCCCTCAGCGGCATGCCTCTCCGATGTCGAATGCTCGAGGTCGCCGACAAAAGAGCTATGGATCGCCATGTCATCCATGGCTGCGAAAATGGTGTCATTGGTTAGGGCTGCCGCGATCAACGTACACACTCAGACAAGATTGCATTCTTTGTCCGCGCCCGAGGTGCAGTCACGACTCACCAGCACATCATATTGCCCGAGTCGTTCGACCGCGCGTCTTTCACGCTTGAGGAATACGTTCAAGTTTCACGCTAGGCTTCTCTAGCTAGTCTCTGACCTCGTACTCGTGACAGAACACATACTCGACAAAGCGTCACGATCGATACCAGCCCAGGGGCACCCCACAAATCAACGATCCGGCTCGTCCGACCTAGGACATTCAGCAACGTGTTGAGAACTGAAACGAAACGACTCGAAGGCGGCGGGTGGTAGTCAACAATGTGACCGGTCATTTACAAACAGCGGGCGCTGCGGCTCTTATAGCGACCAGAAGTGCATCTCGATCATGACAAATATTTGTGCATTCATTTGCCATGTATGTAGGCAGTTCGACGCACACTGGATAAATTGCTGCAGGCTAATGTTGGCAATCATGTATTTCGAATTGGTTGGCAGGGTCTTGAATCATCCGTTCGCGCCACCAAACGGAACCAAGGATTGATTCGATATATGGCTCAAGTTGATCCGGAGAAAATTTTGGTGGGAGTCAGCCAAGACACAAGAAGCCTTGAAGTTTTTACTTTGGAACGAGGGAAAAGAGCTCCGGTTCGGTACCAGAGCGCATGTTTGAGTCCGACACTGCCAGTTTACCACCCCCAAGGGAAGACCATCGACTCAGAATTCATTCTGCGAGACTCCACCAGCGGAAAACATTACCGTGAAAACTTGATTCGGTTGAGTCAGTGAGTCAGTGACGGTGGTCTCAAAGTTCAGTTAAAAAAACAGATTCCTCAGGACCATTCGAACTAAAGATATAGCCTAATTATGTGAGCCATTCACAACTCCCGCACAACATGGTTTGAAAACCACGATACATACTCCGCCTTGGGTAGGACAACGGGCACTTTGACTTGTCCAAAGTTGCTATTACTACCACCCTCATCAATTTTCAGTTGGAGGAACTCGCTAAATGTCCCAGATCGGACGAGTCGGATGGTTGGTTTGCGGAATAACCCACGCTCAATGGCATATGGAACAAATTGCTGCAGTCGCGACAGCTCGTCGATCGCGTGTTTTGTCATGTATGCAACATTAGAAACTGAGGACAGTCCAACATGAAGTATGGTCTTAGTGAGAGTTGTAAAACGACAGATGACACAGTGTAGCCATACCTTCGTGAACGGCAAGCTCAATAAAAAATCCAATGGTGTCAGGGACGCATCGGTCGTCGACAGTTGTAGTCCAACCGACTATTTGCACTGAAGTAGTATTTGGGGTCATGGCCAATACGCTAGCTCTCAGGTCTTTTTCGGTGATCATGAAGTCTGTGAATCGGAGGACAACGCTGTCGGGACCCCGTCAGTGAATGCAAAATCGGGTGCATGAGATGATCACTTGTGGCGCTCGATGAAGCACACAATGGGAATGCCATCCGTCGGATCGAACCCAGCAATTTCGATCACATCACCTAGTCGATATCGCCACAGGCCGTCTTTGGTGGTTAAAACGAGTTCATATCGTTTTCCCAGCTCCACCTCCCACTATAATACCAGTCAGCAATGTTCCTTATCTCGCGAGGAGTACCCACGAGTTGTGTAAGGGAGCTTATTGAGTCGCTTTGATCGATATTTAAAAACTCAACAATATTTTCACGATCTAGCTTGTGAAGGTTCAACTCGAGAGGGTCATAAGGTAGACCAATCCTAGCTTCCATGCATCTGTATCCTCGAGAATGTATTTCCATATTGGGACCAAGGAACCCTCGAGCCTACACGGGAAGTAAGGGGAGGAAAACAAGAGATCCTGATGATCAACATACTAGTGGGAGACATGTCGCAAAGGAACCACTGGCAATAGCAGCAATCGAACGCATATTCGGCCAAGCGAGATGACACCACCCTGGTCGAGAAGATGGACGACCGAGAGCAAGTAGCTCTGTTGCTCGCTCAGGGTCTGGAAGACTATTCATCTAATCAAGGTTCAGTTTCTGTTTTGCAGTGTCTTCGTCGGTACTAGTACTGACCTCCAGATAATGCCGAACTTCTGCCATTCCGTCTAGGTCTGGGATAGTACCGTTCGCAATGCAATCCACAACCATGTCAAATTCCAAATCGAGGTACCGCATCATGTCCACGAATGTGTTGATGAACGACATCGACATGGTCTCGAGTGACCTGCTACGGAGTGCAAAGAGTGCATGTATAAGAAGGAGAGAGCGCCATTTCGTTATAAATTCGGCGGCATATGGTACAGCGTGGTCGAGTACTGGGAAAGTGATCAGTGGATATAATACGGAGATTGGGCAATTTGGATCGTACTAAATGTTGACATCTTTTCTTTGTCTTCTGCAGGGTGCAAATTCCATAGCCCTCTTCGGGTCGCGCTTGAACCGGAAGACTGGTATACTATCTTGACAGGATCCTCGTTTTCATCCTCGAGATACGTTGGCATCCACCCCAAGTTGGCAAGGCACGCTGTGGTGCGTCTCCGAAGAGGATCAGATATCGTCCATGAACCACTATCCGGGGATGGGATCTTCAGCAAGCGGTCGTATTTGGGAAGACATTTCGGAACACCACCAGACGTTGAGCTGGATCTAACAAGGTAGTCGGGTAGCCCAGGAGCGAGCAAGTCGACCACGTCACTTGCTTTGCATGGCTTTTCAAAAAACTTTGCGACCAACGGTGCATATGGCTCGTAAGTTGTGAACTGAACCGTCTTCCGAAATAACTCGGAAAGGGTGTCATCATCCATTTCATCGACAAGGCCAGCCGTCGCATCACGAAATTTTGCGAGTTCAGATGCAGACCGAGCGAATTGGGTATTGTAGTTAGCCCTGACGATCCTGGATCGAAGCTCGTCAGTTTTCCGCTTCAGTTTCTCAGAAAGCGATGGGGGGAGAGAGGGGAGAAGGTCTGGGCAATGCATGAGTCAATGAGCACCACAACCTGCCAACTAGACCTCATTTATAGGCTGGCTTAGTGATAACCGAAATGGTCTCCTGAAAAGGGATGATGCAACTGGAGAGGCCCTGGTGCCGA
Organism: Fistulinella prunicolor; assembly: GCA_038089875.1. Lineage (NCBI taxonomy): Eukaryota > Fungi > Basidiomycota > Agaricomycetes > Boletales > Boletaceae > Fistulinella > Fistulinella prunicolor. The sequence continues at coordinate 14,718 of JBBPLP010000525.1, forward strand.
ACAAGAGATTCGGTTTAACTGACCGGCTGCCCTGGCCTCCTGTTCCAGGCCATACTTGGCTAGCCCAGGGATATGCACAAGTGTTTCTGAAACCGTAAATAAACAGATCCGTGTAACATCCTTCAAATCTGACATCAGAAAAGAGGAAAACCAGCGGTCAGACACCTCCAAATATGATATCCATCAGGCAATTCCATTCATTTGATCCTGGACAGTCAATCGGCACTCAAGAATCCTGCAAAAGCCGTCGTCAAAACATTACGTTTTCAAGCGGCTCGATATGATTACCTCTTGGAACAGAAGTGATGCCTGGCAAGTAAGCTGGAGCCAAGATGTGCTCTCATCACTCAGATTATCGAGTGCCAGAAAATGACCCGTGTCTCAGAGTATACCCTTGAATTTGAGTGCCACTCACCAACCCAGTGAGACTCCCCTCAACAGCACATTGCCGGCATCCGAATCCGAATGTTCAAGGTCACTGAAAGAACAGTCGAGGACAAGTTGCCATGTCATCCATCATGGGCTGCTAAACGGGATTGTGGTAGCCTATGGGACTGAAAATCAACGATAGACGATTGACGAACCCCTTGGATACGACTATCGTTATGCTAGGGTTCTCTAGCCAGTCACTGTCAATCGAGTCATGCCTGCGACAGAACTTACGCTCGGGGACCAAGTGCTGCGATCGCATGGGATGAATGACGTCCAGGGCCGTCTTGTCGTCGATGTGCCAATCCAAGATCAGTGATCCCTTGCTCCTTTGCTTCGAGTACAGGGACATTCTACAAGCCGACGATCCGGCTCGTCCGGCCTGAGGCATCTGGCAGCAACATGTTGAGAACTAAAATGCGACGACTCAGAGGCGACGGGTCGTCACAACGACCTTGAACAGAGATGTGCAGGCATGGCTCTCGTGACAACCAGAAGTGCTTCCCAATCATGAAGAGGTACATTCATTAGTCGTGTGGGGAGTCTGACGCTACACGCTTGCACAAGCGTTGTTGTGCCTGCCAAATGCCAGCAGTCTTACTGCTTGTCCAACTATTGCTTGACCCTTCTACTATACACCCCTTCTTCGTCGCTATACGATCGAACGTTCAGTGTACGCGGCGAGGTCTCTTTGAGTGACTGTAAAAAGTACCCGCGTCTGTGACAACACAGTCGGATTCGACATACATGGAAAGAGTCCCGCGACTTTTCTGTCCTTCCGCCTGTGGCGCTGTCACAAACCAAATTGAAAGACCAAGGAAAGTCAGACGGCTGTCGTCCTGTTTGCTACGTCCGTTCGTCAGACGTTCATCTCCGAAGATTTGGACCGTGCGATAGGTGAGGCCAAACTCGGCACGGTACCGTAGCACATGGACAGGTCTACGAAAGCTCTCGTCAGGGGAGAGCATCGCCCTTCCAAGGGCTGTTGTAAGAGGACCAGCCCGCCGCACGCTTAGCCGCTACACCAAAAGGCAGAATACTGAATGACTAGCATTCAGTATTGCAGACGGTATATGTACTAGTTACGGGACTTGGGTAAGCCGGCAGGCTTACAGCTGTTTAGGGTAGCTCCCAGCTGTATCAAACAATGGGAGTAAGTAATGCAGTGACCGCGACGGGTGTGCAAAACGAGACCCAACGCAAGGCTGGTAGCGTATCCGGGTGGGTGAATGCGAGAGGAAAAGGGGGCTTCTAGTCAACTATATAGCCAGCAGTGACCTGTGATGGGGTGTGCTCTCTCAAGTCGGAGGGGCCAGCCGCCGGCGCGCCTGATCACTTTTGTGGTCGAGACTGACTTGATCGTTCCCAAGCAGAGCCTGTGACACGGGGTGGTGTGGTCTCCCTCGATCACCGAATGACACGGCCAAAGTCCACTGACCAACTTCTCACTTCGGTTTGAACCGCTGGTCGCTGTTTACATCAAATCCCAACCAATCGTGAGTCGCCAAGGGAAATACAAGAACTCGTCCAGGAAATGCATTCATAACTCCTGCACAACATGATTCAAAAACCATGCTACATACTCTGCCTTGGGTAGGACGACGGGCACTTTGACTTGTCCAAAGTTGCTGTTACTACCAGCCTCATCAATTTTCAGTTGGAGGAACTCGCTGAATGTCCCAGGTCGTACGAGCCGCACAGTTGGTTTACCGAATGACTGGCGTTCAATGAGACGTGGGACCACTTGATTTGTTTGTGACAACCCATCGAGAACATGTTTTCTGATGTGTGCGAGATCGGAAACTGGGTAGAGAACCAAGTATGAAAAGTGACGACACGAATGAGGTGCAAGACGATAGATGATAAGGTGGGACCATACTGTCGTCAACAACAAGCTCAATAAAGAATCCAATAGTGCCAGGAAGACGGCGGTCATCGGTGGTCGCAGTCCAACCGACTACTTGTGCTGTAGTATTCGGGGTGATGGCCAATATGGCAGCCCTCAACTCTGTTTCGGTGACCATGATATGAGGGAATCGGAGGGCAACGCTGTCAAAACCTCCATCAGTGAATATACAACTGGATGTGTGAGATGCTCACTTGCGGCGCTCGATAAAGCATACAATGGGAACGCCATCTGTCGGATCGAACCCAGCAATTTCGATCACATCACCCAGTCGATATCGCCATAGACCGTCCTTGGTTGTTAAAACGAGTTCATATCGTTTTCCCAGCTCCACCTCCCACTACGATATGTGTCAGCAATGGTCCTTATCTCGCGAGGAGTACCCACGAGTTGTGTAAGGGAGCTGATTGAATCGCTCTGAGTGATATTTAAAAACTCCGTGATAGTTCCACAATATAGCTTGTGGAAGTTCAAATCGAGAATGTCGTAAGGTAGGCCAATCGCAGCCTCCATACATCTGTATCCCCCAGAATGTATTTCTATGTTGGGACCAAGGAACCCTCGAGCCTACACAGGAGTAGTAAGGGGAGGAAAACAAAAGATCTTGATAATCAACATACTAGTGGGAGACATGTCGCAAAGGAACCACTGGCAATAGCAGCGATTGAACGCATATTCGGCCAAGCGAGATGACACCACCCTGGTCGAGAAGATGGACGGCCGAGAGTAAGCAGCTCTGTTGCTCGCTCCGGGTCCGGAAGACTATTCGTCTAATCAATGTTTAGATTGCTTTTTGCAGTTTCTTCGTCAGTACTGACCTCCAAATGATGCCGAACTTCTGCCATTCCATCTAGATCTGGGATAGTACCGTTTGCAATGCAATCCACCACCATGTCGAATTCCGAATCAAGATAGCGCATCATGTCCACAAATGTGTTGATGAACGACATCGACATGGTCTCGAGTGACCTGCTACGGAGTGCAAAGAGTGCATGTATAAGAAGGAGAGAGCGCCATTTCGTTATAAATCCAGCAGCATATGGTACAGCGTAGTCGAGTACTGAGTTGAAAGTGATCAGCGGATATAATACGGAGATTGGGTGATTTCCATCGTACTAAATGTTGACATCCTTTCTTCGTCTTCTGCAGGGTGCAAACTCCATAGCTCTCTTCGAGTCGCGCTTGAACTGGCACAATGGTATACTATCTTGATAGGATGCTTGTTTTCATCCTCGAGATACATCGGCATCCACCCCTGGTTGGCAAGGGACACTGTGGTGCGTCTCCGGAGAGGATCAGATATCGTCCATGAACTATCCGAGGATGGTATCTTCGGCAAGCGGTCATATCGGGGAAGACATTTCGAAACACCACCAGACGTTGAGCTGGACCTAGCAAGGTAGTCGGGTAACCCAGGAGCGAGCAAGTCGACCACATCACTTGCTTTGCATGGCTTTTCAAAAAACTTTGCGACCAACGGTGCATATGGCTCGTAACTTGTGAACTGAACCGTCTTCCGAAA
>JBBPLP010000526.1:0-18571 GCA_038089875.1 Fistulinella prunicolor
AATGGTCGATAACATGTTCGACCATGATAGGATAAACAGCGAGTAGTGATACAAAAGAGAAAGCAAGAGTTAGACAGCGAAGGAACAAACAAAACTAGGCACCGAGATGTATGTAAAGAATTCGTTGGTCAAAGGGCACATCCACCTGTGTCTGCGTCGTCCTGTGCAGCGCGAACGCGGCACGCGTGTGATCCAGACGACCCGACTCATCTACCATGTTGTCGTAAAACGTCGACGTGATCTTCGTCGTCTGACTATCATCCACCGCCCACATGGTCCCAATCACAGAACGGAACCCAGCAAACTGCATCGCCGACGCAAGATGAATCATCTCGTCCGGACACTCCTCGTCTCCGACAGTGGTATGGCACGCAGAAAGGTATGCAAACTGGGCATTGTGCAGTTCATGCCGAATGATGCGCTCGACAGTGAAGCGCCCGTCGTGAAGGGCAAACGCGGACTCGAAGGGTTGTTTCCGATTGGGGAGGCCGTGACATGCAAGATGAACCCATTCGTTCTTGTTCAGCTCTTCTGCAACCTTGGAGATGGAGGAATCTGATCCCTCGATGCTCCTGAACGTGGCGAGACTCTTGACACGCTCGCCAATGTTGGCCAGTTCCGCGCCTACAGAAAACAATTCTCCCTCCCCGACAGCTTTCGCTTGACCGATCCCAACAAAGTGTTTCCCTTCTGACGTAGAATTCGTCGGTTCGTGTCCTCTGGCACGAATAAGTGCTGTCAACGTGGGGGTGTAAGACGAGATGTAGAGGTCAGAGAGCTTCCGTTGACCTTTCCTATACGAACCGGCGGCGTGCAGGGGAAGGAGAGAGAATTCCGCGGTGGGACACCACCAGATGCGTGATTGCAATGGATGTACCGTCTGAAGGACGTCGACGATCGGGGAAACAACCTTCTCCCAGAGCTCCCGCAGGATAACCGCAAAATATTTTGCCATGTTCACCTCCAATTTAGCCCGCATGATCAAGGCATGGAGTTCCGACGACATGTCCCGGACACGTTCTCTTGTAATCTGCAACGGAATGTGAACTGGATCTCGATCCATCATGATAATGAGCGCGTCACAGCTGTACTTGCTTCCATTCACGATGATGACAGGACCTCCGTTGGCAGCTTCCTGAAGGTCTGAAAAGAGCGAAGGCAAGAGGAAACGCGAGAGACCTGGTAACTTGCGGATCTCGGTCACAACTCCTTCCAACTCCACGTTCAGTCGACATATACGGTCATGTTGATCAGCACCAGATGAATCAAGGACATTGCGAATGAGCGAGGTCAGTTCCGTGAATTGGTCCGACAACGTCTTTCCCGCAGGGCTAGATGTTCTAACGTCATCAAGCGGGGATCGGAAGCGGGAAAGCTGGCTCCAAAAGACACCCCGTCCTTGTTCTAGAAACTCGATAGCTTTGGTAGGAGAGCGATTGCGAAGACAAGCTGAGAACGCGTCCATTGCGAGCGAGGATGTGTGTCTCCTAAGGACACCTAGATGTTGAGGTAGTGCTGGGAGAATGGCAAGGTGATGAATGAGTAATCCAAGACATGTTTCATATGCCAGGAGCGTTGTGGGATGCTGGAATTTTTCTGCCACGGCGATCCACGCTCTAGCGGCAGATAGATCGTTGGAAGCCACCGTTGGGGAGATACGTGAAATCTGGGTATAGAGGTTGAATAATTCTTCCTTGTCTCCTGATTGGCTTGACTGTGTGAATCGAGAATGAAGGTTGAATGCAAGGCACTCCAATGTCCATGATCGATTGGGGTGCCCTTGCGGGCAATGTGACAATGCTTCCCGCGTAAGGACAATTCCCTCATTGATATCCTCCGCTGCCCCTAGTAGTTTATACCGACTCGAGAGATTAATGGCAAGGTTGTTCAAACGCTTCAAACGGGATGGATGCCCTAATGGGCAAAGTCCCAGGGCAGCCCGGGCAAGGACAATGGCTTCATCGAGGTCCACTATCTCTCCGAGCTGGTCGTACCGATCAGAGAGACGATTTCCGAGGTTGTTTAAACACCTCGAGCGACCAGGGTGCCCTGGTGAGTAAAGTGCCAGGGCGTCCCGAGCAAGGGCAATGGCCTCGTTGAGGTCCATCATCACCCTGAACTGCTGGTACCGATTTGAGAGGCAACTCCCGAGGTTGTTCAAATACAAACAACGGTCAGGGTCCCCTGGTGAACAAAACGCCAGGGTGTCTCGGGAAATGGCAATGGCTTCATTGAGATCTGCTATTGCCCGAAACTGCTGGAATCGACTGGAGAGACGAAGCCCAAGGTTATTCAAACGACTGGGGCGGGATGGGTGTCCTGGCGGGCAAAGTGCCAGTGCATCTCGGGCAAGAACAATAGCCTCATTGAGGTCTGCTATCGCCCCGAGCTGCTTGTACCGATGGGAAAGATTAATTGCGAGGATGTTCAAACACCCCGAACGGTCCGGGTGCCCGGATGGACACAGTTCTAAGGCGTCTCGGGCATGGCCGGTAGCCTCGTTGAGGTCCATCGTCTCCCCGAATACTTTGTACCGATCCCGGAGATGAGTGGAAAGTCGAGTCAAAGAGACTGGTCGCATAGGATGACCGGGCGGGCAACATCCCAATGCTTCACGATCAAGGATGATCGCCTCGTCGATGTAATTCCTTCCACCCCCTTGCTCAAACTTGACGGCAAGCGAATTCGCTCGCGATTGCAGCTGTTCAACTGACCTGTACATCATATTACTGCACTACACACTAGCAGAACAAGACAAGTACCTTTCTAGTCCATATGTGTTCATCAAGTTCGACGCGACCCAATGGTTTTGGCGAAGGGGCTGTAACGTTGTTGACTGTCGTGACTCGTTCAAACTCTCTTGACCAAGTGCTGTGGCGAATTCCACTTACATAGGGACTTGGATGAAACCAGTTACCAATCCGTACTTATATCGAACAAATCTGACTGAAAGGCCACAAGTGTCCGAGACCTTGTGGTGATTCGAGTGGACCAGAATAGCACACCAACCTTCCAGCAGGTGCCACAGCTGTCTTTCCCAAGAATGAGTCACATGACTTGTATTGCATTTGAGGACCAACGGTTCCGATTCCCGAATGGCAACTCTTTCCTAGCACAGTGACAGCGTACATCATGAGCAAGAATCTCAGGAGGCTCGACGAAACTCATTCATTACGCTCGTATCTCAAGACCTCGACATCAAAGTTCAATTCACGTCCTGTTTATCCCCTAACGTCATCCCGTCTGAGACAGAGGTTTCTATAAACACGCCTGATCCTTCCCATGCATGCTGCGGCATTGCCCGGCCAGACGTCTGGCTTATCTCGTCCAACAAGGTAATCTTCCGTGATTGACGCCAGACTCGACCACTCTCGGGGACAGTGACGTAAATATCATTGATCCAGCTGAAGATAGCGACACGCCTTGGACCATACAGCATCCAATAGATGGATAACACGAGGTGGCTTATCGACCACGGTACAGTCACATTGACTGGCGTCATGGCGTATCCGCACATTCCAGTGAGCTCTCCTGATTTACTCTCTCATCGCTCTCATGCCAGCCGAAGGCCAAGTTCGAGCTAGTGGGCACTGCCTTGGTTTAGTCACGATGCGTTCCCCCGACTCCCTCCTGAACAATGCCGCACATCATTAGTGCTGCGCCTCAGGCATCACGGCATTCCCAAAACACTGGGTCGCAGACGTGGAAGACACATTGGATCCACTCCAACAGTGACATCATGCAGCGTGCAGAAGCAGAAGAGAGGAACCCAGATAAAGAACTGATATCAGCTATCACGCAGACAGTTCTCGAAGGTGTCTTGACTAGGTATGGATCGTCCACGTCTCGATATGACGCAATCTGGAAAGTCTTGGTGGCTATCGCGATGTGTATGTTCGTGAAACGTCTCGTAAAACAAACCCAAATTTCTCAGCCTTGCACCCTGTGCCCCGACTACCATCCATAATCTGGTGATTACATTTACACAGATCAATTGATTTCAGTGATCACGACTGTCGTTGGGCACGAGCGATCACCAGTCAGTTTTCCATGTGATGCGCATGTTGGTCCATGCACAGCCAGTTCCTTGAAGCATTCAATTGTTCAATTGAAACCTTGTGTGCACATCTAGATGTATTGCATCCAAAAGAGTCATTGTATCACTGTGCGTAGAGGCAACGAGTCAGAGCATAGGGTGAGGCGACCGGCTGGTACAAGAAACCCCCGTCAGCTCCAACCGTCACTCGCCCATCAAACGTTTGATGACGAACTTTCTTTCCTCTGCCGTCGTAGGTTCTGATGGGCCGATACCTAATACATACACACGTTCTGTACCTATGGGTAGACTCGTTTGCTTGTAACGGCATCCATCTCACCACTGACAAGTACTCGGTCACACACATGTCTCCCCCTGCCACTCGCCGCGGCGCGTTCATCGTCATCGAAGGACTGGACAGGTCCGGAAAAAGCACCCAAGTCGCGCGTCTCGTTGACCGCATCCGGTCCACGGCGATGGACGCGACAAGCCCTGAATCACCTCCCAGTGCTGTAGCGCTCAAATTCCCTGGTTAGCGTTCCCCCTCCCTCCCTTCCTGTGTTCTCGCGTAGCCACGTTCCTCGGACAGCGAATCTGACACGTCTCTTTTGTATTGTTCTGCGCTCCCCCTGCCCCTCTCCTCTCTCGTATCTTTCTCTCACGATCGTGGTGATCACGCCCGTCATCGCGACCGTCATTGCCACATGATGGCACCTCGCTGCGCGCCGTCACGGATCGTCCTCGTACACATTGCACGACGCCCAAACCAGATCGAACGACAGCGATCGGAAAGATGATCGACGCGTTTCTGCGCTCTCAGTCTGACCTCGACGACCACGCCGTCCACCTCCTCTTCTCTGCCAACCGATGGGAACTCGCGTGCGTTTACCTCATCCTCCCCTTCCCTGATCAACTGGCTGACTTCTTGCACTGGACGCGTGTCATGACCATACATCAGTCCCACGATTGAAACACATCTCGTCTCAGGGTCGACGGTCGTCGCAGACCGTTACGCCTTCTCGGGCATCGCTTTCTCAGCCCAAAAACCCGCGCACCTCAACCTCACCTACGAGTGGTGCAGAGCGCCCGAAATCGGTCTCCCCGCACCCGATCTGACGCTCTTTCTCGACGTCGCGCCTGAGATTGCCATGCAACGGGGCGGGTATGGCGAAGAGAGGTACGAGAAACGCGAAGTGCAGACGCGGGTTCGGCAGGTGTTTGACAAGATTGGCAAGGAAATGGGTGCGGATCGGTGGGTTGTCATAGATGCCGGTCAGGATCCAGATACAGTCGCAGACGGCGTCTGGAACGCTGTGAAACCAGTGCTGGAGAACATTGATAAGCCGGTGGCAAGGCTCTGGCAAGGTCAGGAGGGATCAAGCTGACCCCGAGGGAGGCATCCAATTCACGTCGAGTCTTGGAATGGGTTGTATTACATCTGTTAACATAGTGCCAGAAGAGATGGGTAACGAGTGACGAGGCTGATCGGAAACAAGACACGTAAATAAGGAAGGTCGAGATGAAAACATGCAAGTAATCAGGAGCGTTGAAATGCAGGGCAAAGCTCACAGGCCAAGCAAGTAGGTCAACGGAAGAACATTAAAGCTTACAACACGAAATTCAACTACTTGAGATGCCATGCGCACCTGAACAGTCCATGCCCTAGTATATCCAAAAAAAACAAGCGAAATCATGCGTATTGCGTTGGCTGGCAAGATTTCTCAGGAGGTTGCAGAGAGCCTTGAGACAATCACAGCCAGCGCAATCAGCACACCCCATCTCCACTTCTCCCAGATTATCTGACGCCAGGAGGTTGACCACCCTTGAGGGACAATTGGTTTGTTTGTAGATGTTACAGAGTTTGCGTCAACCGCTATGGGCGCGGCGGTTGCCATCGGGATTTGAACTGTTCCCACGTTCCGTCGGAGGATGACTTGCTGTGGGGGTGTTGCTGAGGTAGACGGTTGTGTGGATGGAGAGTGCGGACTGGTCACACTCTTGTTCGCCGTGGGGCCAGCTTCGGCCTTGCGACACTCCCGCTCACCCATATTGGGTAAGTCCTTGGGGGTGGAAGAGCAAAACTGTGAATCGGGATGGGAACAATGATCAACAGCCGAGGCACAGCCAAAGTAAGGAACACGAAAATCACAGCAAGACCGGATGATGAGACGTCTATCAGCCTCCTGACAACAAATTAAAGAATAAGTGACGTACATCCGGGAATGCATCTCTAAACCGAGGTTGACTCAGGTTGAAAGCATGGCTTTTTGCAGCAAAAGCTCTTTTGTGAGAGTCTGATGAGGTGACGGAACCAGTGGTCATCTCATCAGAGAGCATGAACGATAGGAGACCGGTCAATCTAAAGATAAGAAATCAGCAACTAGTCCATGGCAAACGCACATCGGTGATAATTTAATAGACCGTAACCAGCATCAATGATGATCACGAGCGCCGGCATATGTCGGGATATAAACAAATGACACTTACATGGTTGCCACACTCCAAGCTGGGTTCCACTGAGTATGTAACGGTGAGGACGATGAGATTGAGACGAGCAAGAAGCAACGTACGGATCCCGGATGAAAATCCGACATTGAGAAACAAATCTTCTTATCCGGCTGAAAACGGCCGGATGGTGTGAACATCTGCGGAATGTTTGTTTCAAATTGGTCCACGCAAGACGGAAGATAAGGAACCTTGATGCCCGGGGGTTTAAAAGGGTATTCCGAAGGAAAGAGAAGAACGCCATGATACTCTCCGCCGGCGAAGGGTGAGTCAGGGGGACCACGCTATCAAAAAAGTGGTTAGAATGAAGTAAAGAGACCGGCGAAAGCTGCATACGATAAGGTAATTCCCTGGTGAAAGAGATGAGATATGTACGTTCGAATGCAAAGATGGACTAACAAGTGAGGATGTTCTTTTCATCGGGTGCAGCCCAGACAAATGGGGGTGGCTCTCTCTGCATGCCGATATATTCCTTTGAGAGCTAGATGGGGGCAGATGAGCGATGGAGCAAGGGAACGAGGAGTGCGCATACGCGTTTCTGAGCAGCCTTGTTGGACATGGTCGAGGGAGAAGGGGAACTGAGAAAAGTGATGAAGGTGGATGGGATAAAAGTAAAAGACGCCTGTGCAGCGAGCATACGGTTCGGCCACCCCACAAACAAAGACAAATAATACGATAGACCACCGGGGTCCGGGCGAGTTACAAATTGGGTTAGGGCTAGGAACACCTCCATAATGTCAAAACCCGACCCTTACCAAAATGTTGTCATGGCAGTGCTCGCTTGCTTATTATGCCAAGCATCAGCGACGACGACCTCGACCTCGACCATCCATCGTCGGATGAGCATGCACCGCCTTGCATACGTCCCTGCGCACTACGGCCGGCATGTCAGGACCTTTTGCTCTCTAGGGGCCAAATCGTATCCCCCTTTGGTACTACGATTATCTGCCGGCGATCAGTTTTTGACCGCGCCCGGAGTCCTCGGCCACTTTTTCTCATCAAACACCATTCTGTAGTGCCATCAAAAGACCGGGCCTCCGCCGCGCCGCAGTCCTAACTAAATGAATGTCTGAGCACACGTTCCCTACCACATCACGTGCTTTATAGGCTTCGGGTCTTCTAGACTCCCGACGTGCCATGTCGCAGCATCCCAGCCCCCGCTGTGTGGCGTCGAGCAACTAGGCTCAGGCGTACTAGCCAGCGGTCGGTTACTCATGCGAAGCGAAGCATGCTATGTTTTGTACATTCATTTGCGCTGGATCCAACCAGCTGCCATATGAAACAAGTGATATGAACACAGCGCTCGTTAGCAAGCATGACAGGGGTAGTTTTACTAATTGAGGCAGGACGACGATTTTTCGGTCTCGTCGCCAACGCCCACTTCTGATGGCCACTCTCTTTCCTCCACCGAAAAGACAAAAGGTGTATCATGGCATTCCAGAGCCGCAGCCAGAACAACCACAGTCCTCACCAAACGTCGTCGTTCAGTTCGTAAATGAGCATGATGGTGCACCGATCACGCCTGCCATCAATCTCCCTGCAAATGTTGCACGAGAGGCCCTTGAAGTGCTTGTGAATCAGCTCCGCACAAAGGCAAGCCATCCGGAGGCGTTTATACATCTCGATTGACATCCACTACGCAGGAGGAGGACGACCACGTGCCCTTTGCATTCCATGTCGCCCTGCCCGAAGACGCGACAAAACCCAACGCCCCCACTCGCATCGTCATCTCCAAGTCCATACAAGAGGACGTGCTCAATCACCCATCGCAAGCCTTCTCTGAAGAAAACATCCTCCTCGTTCGATGCGCACCACAGTCCATATTCAAAGTACGTCCTGCGACACGTTGCTCGAGCACCCTGTCAGGTATGTCAGTCCATCACCGTGCACCGCATCGATCATGGACCCCATTCTTTGATGTGAATGTCATCTCATGAGACGAGTCTAGGTCATTCTTCTCCTATATTGTGTGCTTCTTTCTCCCCGACGGGGGCATTCCTCGCCACAGGGTCCGGCGACACCCACGTTCGACTGTGGGACCTTAATACCGAAACGCCGTCTCACACCCTCGTTGGGCATACCGGATGGGTTCTCTGCATCGAATGGGATCCCATCGAACGGAAGCTTGCCAGCGGTGGTCACGATGGTCACGTGAGACTTTGGGATCCCAAGACAGGAAAACCGATCGGCGATGCGATGAAAGGCCACTCAAAGTGGGTGACCTCGCTCGCTTGGGAACCTGTACACATGTAAGCATCCCTTTCGCGATCTCCGAACTGTACGTCGCCTACGATGGCATAGAAACCCGGCCGTGCCGCGCCTTGCATCGTCGTCAAAGGACGGGACTGTACGGGTTTGGTCGACGGCAACTCGGCGGGTGGAGTATACCCTCGGAGGCCACACGGCTAGCGTCAATGTCGTCAAGTGGGGTGGTGGCGGGAAAGACGGGAAAGGCGTGCTGTATACCGCAAGCAGTGATCGGACAGTCAGGGTGTGGGATGCACAAGGGGTCTCGCTTTTCACTACCCATTAGGCAGGACCACTGATTATCTCATAGGGCAAACAACTGATGATCCTCAAGGACCACGCACACTGGGTAACCACCCTCGCGCTGAACACTGACTTTGTACTCCGCACTGGCCCATTCGATCATACCGCCAAGCGACCCGCGTCCGATGAAGAAGGTATGTTTCTCTCACAACGATACGCCCGTCTCTACCTAATCCATCTATTCCTACTTATAGCTCAAACACTTGCACTGAAACGATACGATGGTCTCATATCCCGGACACCCGAACTCCTGATATCAGGATCTGATGATCACACCCTCTTCCTGTGGTCGCTGTTTTCATCCGTATCCGAATCCCGGGGCGGTAGATCAAAACCCCTGAATCGGCTTACGGGTCATCAGCGACAGGTATCACACGTTGCGTTTTCACCCGATGGGCGGTGGGCGGCAAGTGCAGGGTGGGATAGTGCAGTGCGTCTCTGGGATTGTACGGGAGGCTCTGGTGAGTGCCTTTTGCCCTACTAATGTTGAATGACAAATTCATCCCGAGGCTTGTCGTTAGGCACCATGGGCAAGTTCGTGGCGACACTTCGTGGCCACGTCGGTCCGGTATATCGTCTCGCATGGAGCGCGGACTCGAGGATGGTTGTCAGTGCGAGCAAAGATCACACCGTCAAAGTACGTCCCATCCCGCACGTGATCATCCTTGCATTAATAGAATCTCGGGGTTGACCCGCCATTCACTCGGTTAGATCTGGGACCTGAAAACTTATAAACTCAAAACGGATCTTCCGGGACATACGGACGAAGTGTATTGTGTCGATTTTGTTGCTGACAAGGTCGTCAGTGGAGGGCGCGATCGGACGGTCAAAATGTGAGTCGGTCCAAGTTTATCGCCACTTTCCAGGCTGATGGTGTTCTAGATGGAAGAACTAGTTCGGCATGGAATTAGTCATACTTGGATGCAAAGTAGAACCTTACGAGACGCGACCCGCATCTACATGTTCGGAAAAGCCATGCATTTCCGGGCGATTATACGTATATGAAGAGTATGCGAAAATTGGCAAAGAATGTCAGCCATCCCAAAACCGTGGGCGTAGCCAAGGCTAAGATTTGTTAACATGCAAGTTTCGGGGTCTGCCCACGGGTTCGAGCAAATTCGGACTCTGGCGGAAACTTGCGTCACTTTTCCCTCGAGATAATGGCTCGTGTCCCGATGTTGGCTTCTGTCATCACACTGCTGACCATCCGTTACGGAACCCGGGGCATCACCTGGCCGTCTTCGATAAGCCTTACGTGCAAAGTCGTGCGGAATCACATCACCCGCAGGACGGAACATGACGGATACTAGCATCTAGGCCATGGGCGTAGACTAGGGACAGGTCGTCTCAAACTGGCCCGTTGAACTCGGCGTGACACAGCTCTTGGGCTGTACTCGATGCGTCAGACGGTGTTGATCCGACTTACGTGTGTGCACCGGATAACGAATATCAGCCTCTATGCTGCGCCACTGCCTCGGGCTCGGAGGTTCGAGCCATGGCACAGTCCCCCTGTTACGGATGGTTGAACGAAATGAATGATGATAGATTCTGCCTGGACTTTAAAGCGAAAAAAAGGTGTATTACACGGATGCTTTCAAGATTCTGCATATCGGGAGGGAGACTCCTATCGTAGATCTTCCTTAACATTTACATTCGCCAGGCTTGCAGGAACAGCTACAACCAAGTACCCCGGGACATACATCAGAAAACAGGTGCATGAAGGAAAGTTGACCACGCACGTCGCTCCGCAGTTGCATCGTGGGTTTCCGCAGCTCGGGGTGGAACCGATGTGCGTCGACGGGTCTGGCTTGGAAGATGTGTCCTGCAAAGCCATTCAAAGGGACGTCGGTCAATACATTGTCTTCTCGATGAAGAATACATGAGAATCTGACCGTTGATGAAGACATTTTTATGGATGGTCAATGGGATGAGAGTTTGGCTACAAGTCCACCTGAGGGGTAACAGCACTGACGACCCCTTTCTTATGACGCATGTCGTTTACTTTTGTTGACTGGTCCAAGTCAGACCTCCTAAAAGCCCACATAACTCAACACCTCGTGACGCGTGACCGTTGAGGCGTGGCAGGCCTCTGCTTTGTTCCAGTTGGCACGAATCTCATTCTATTCGGAGACACAAAGACATTACACTGGACAAACGCGACCGCGCGTTTGTTCGGTCGGTTATAGACGCTTATCTCTGGAATCGCTTTTCTTTGGTGATTCTTTGTATTCCAAACTGTCACCTCGCTATTCCCGTCCATGATCCATCGATCATCTTTCATGATAAGGCAGTTAGGCGTGGGTAACTTTGTTCTTACCTAGCTGATTCAGACCCGCCCGACCAGAACGGTTCGGTGGGCCGGTAGGGCTATGCAACGTCTCAGTTGGCGCCACCAACCGGAGAAGCGGCGACGTCGCTTACTTGACCAACGACCGTGCTAGTAAATCTGTCATAGCGACACACGGGCTCCAAGTCCCCGATTCCAGGATGAGAAACTCACTTTCACGTGAAATACATTGTTGGACAGAACTGATGACCGTGAGAGCACGACGGCGCAATACCACGGAGTAGTCCCAAATGCAAGTTTCCGGGCAATGGACTCGTACTGCGATTGACGGTGGTCTTGTGTTCTCTGTAACGTGCGCAAACAGCACGCGAAGGTACTGGCTCCATCCGTTATGTACCTTCGTAATAGTGAATGTCAATTTGAAGGTCGGCTGCTCAAATATCCATCAAAAGTTGTCTTCTTTTTGCGCATTTCGTCTTCCTGACATGATATCACAAATGAATCCGTCGATAACATACATTCGTGGTAGAATTCGAAGAGTTTCGCTCTATTGGACGAGCTGGAGTTGTAATCAAATGCAAAGCAAGGCACGATAAGACCACAAATGAATCCGAACCTCGAGACAGCGCCGAAACTGCGTGAACTGACGACAGGGAATGAAAAGCTGGAAACGTTGCATAAGTAGACTATGCATCCAAAAAACGTAACATGCCAAGACGACCTTTGGCCGATCGAAGAAACAGTAGACGGCAGCGAATTACTTAGCTCGAGACCACGTAGATTTCTTGGAAATGTCGTTCACAGTGCTTGTCAAGCAATGTTTCCACCGTCTCTGTGCTGACTAACAACGAACTGTACAGTTTTTAGGTAATTTATTCTCGTTCCCATTCTCCAGTATGCATCCTCGGGAACCAATCTTATTGGTTGATCTTTGACTCAGGCCAGAATATCCTACTGAATGCACTTTCTTTTCCCATCTAGCGAAGGTGTTGCATGGATATTGGCCAAACAACAACCCGGAACCATATTCGCAATAATCTTTTCGTCGCCATTGAAGTTGTGCAGGCCATGCACAATGCGCATGTTACCATCCTGATTTGATCGCTGCTTGGTTGTCCACGTATAATTCATTCGTTTATGGAGTACGTCGTCATTCGTATGTGCTGCTTCCCGACATAATGTTACTGTTCTCAGTTTTGCGATTCGACGTTGTGATGTTCGAAAGGTGGTTCTTATTTTCTCAATGTCTGCTATGTGTTTTGGCGTCGCCGATATCTTGTTCTGGGTATACGTATGTCTTTGCTTCTTTGGTCTTGTCCGAACTGCGCACAACTCCATCAAGTCTCTTTTTACCAAACAATTGGATTGCACTAAGTTTGGTAGGCTTTCATGGATTCAAATGGTATTGACCATTTCTATTCATGTGGGGGTAGTGAAATAACGCACCAGTCAGTTGAACAACTACATTCACGGGCAGAATCCCTTGCTGGCAGGTTTAACCAAGGACGCGGAAGAAATCAGATTGACGAGGCGATCAATCTTGGCCGTGAAGCACTGGCACTCTGCCCACCCGATCACCCTATGCGATAGGTCTATTTGACTTGGCTTGCAATTCATCTCTGCGATCGCTACAATCAGGTCGGACAGATACTGGACCTTGAGGAGGCCATTACCCTCGACCGAGATGTAGGCGCTCCGCCTACCAGGGCATCCAACTTCTTTAACAAACCTTTCGATTGATCTGCACACTCGACCAGCAGCTTGGGGTAATAGTGGACATCAATGAAGCGATTGTCCTGGCTCGTGGTGCATCAGGATTCTGTCCACCAGAGCACGCAGGCCGTTCGATGTCATTGGGCAACCTTGCAAGTCATCTTTATGATCGGTACCTACATCATGGGGCGATAGTGGACCTCGGCAAAGCCATTGTCCTTTCTCGAGACTCTATCACTTTGCCCACCAGGACACCGATCCCGTTCAACATGTCTGGACAACCTTGGAACTTGTCTCTCTGGTCGATACCAACATCTTGGGGAAATAGTGGATCCCGACGAGGCCATCGTCCTTGGCCGAGAGGCATTGGAACTTTGCCCACCAGAGGCACTTATCCTGTTCGAGGCGTCTGCACAACCTTGTAATTGCACTCCCTGATCGGTTTGATCTGCTCAGGACGATGTCAGATCTTGACGAAGCCATTGTCCTTGCTCGAGAAGCCCTGGCACTTTGCCCTCCAGGGCACCCATCCCATTCGAAGCATTTCAGCAACCTTGGAATCCAACTCTCTTATCAGTATGAGGAGCTCGAGACGATGGAAGACATTAATGAGGCCATTATCCTTGCGCGAGATGCACTGACACTTTGTCCGCTAGGGTACCCAAATCGACCATGGGTGTTGCAGAGCCTTACATCTCACCTGCGCACCCGCTTCACACAGTCAAGTCAGTTGAACGATAAGGAAGAATTGTTCGACCTCTATGCTCAGATATCGCAATATTCCCCCAACCATGTCCTCCGATGATCTATCTGTAGCTAGGACATGGATCAGTGAAGCCGAAGGTTTCCGGCATCCCACAACATTGCTAGCATATGAAACCTGTCTTCGATTACTCATTCATCATCTTGCTACTCTCCCATCATTACCTCAACATCTGGATATCCTTAAGAAACACACTTCGTCAATCACAATGAATGCGTTCTCAGCTTGTCTTCGCAACAGTTCCCCTACCAAGGCCATTCAGCTTTTGGAGCAGGGACGGGGTGTCTTTTGGAGTCAGCTTGCCTGCCTCCATTCCCCTCTCGATGACCTTATAGCATCTGGCCCTGCAGGAAAGACGTTGTCAGATGAGTTCATGGAACTAAGACCATTTGATCAACGGATTCTTTACATACATCTCTGCGCAGTCTATAATTTGTGTTTCATCTCCATATTATTTTCTCTTCTGTATTGCTATCTGCCCACATATAATTGGTACATCCTAGGTGGTGAAATGCTAATACCAATGCTAATACCAATGCATCACATCGGCCGACTAGCTCAGTTGGTTAGAGCGTCGTGCTAATAACGCGAAGGTCTTGGGTTCGATCCCCACGTTGGCCAGATCATTTTTGCCTCGCCCACGTTTGTGGCAGGAGACTTTCCTCGTTTGGACTCGAGGGATCTGATACCAGTCTGAGACTGACACAACTCTACGCCGAAAGAGGTCTCGTCCTCCTCGACCTCGACAAAGTCCCCCCTTCTCAACTGCGAGCCGACCGTCGTCACCGTCGCTGGCGATGTCGTCAGGTAATCCGTCTCACCTCGTTTCGTTCCCAACGTCAGAGTCCGTTCCCATATCCCCGCTCCCTATCCCTCACCTTCCTTTTCGTCGCATCTCTCTCCCGACTACTCCCAGCTCTGTCATCGCTGCCCACAGACAGTCCGTCGCAAGTATCGCTTCATTCGACTCACTCGCAGAAGAACAAGTCGTGCACCAGCACCGTCGGACAAAGCGCAGGTCGCTTAATCCGGCTACGAGGTCACATAAACGAACGCAGGCCGACGACGACAGACACGCAAAGCGGTCTAGAATAATCTCAGAGTTTTATGCCACGGAGAAATCATACCTCGATGGCCTTGATCTCGTGTATAATGTGTGTGCCCTACACCTGACGTTCCGAACGACTGACCGTTCTCCTTTCGTCAGCATTTTCTGACGCCCATCCTTCTATCACTGGATACATCCAAACCACTGTTGACTCGGAGCGAGATAACAGCACTCTTCTCCAACTTCATCGACATCTGGAATTTTCATCACACTTTCTTTACCGCCTTGTCCAGACGCGTACACCAGTCCGCGCCAACGTCTAACCATAATACCCCACTTTCGTCCCTGCTTCTCGCGCATTTCCCATATCTATCTTTATATTCCCCATTCATCACAGCCTTTCCTACATCCCTGGCCTTCCTCACCTCGCTTTCACAGTCTTCCACACCAAATCCGGCCTTTGCAGCCTTTTTGCGGGCCCAGGAATCTCACCCTGTATGCGCACATCTTAGGTTGGCAGATTACCTCCTCACGCCCGTACAACGGTGTCCGCGATACCTCTTACTGCTCAAAGATCTGCTTGAGTCGACCGATACTGACGATCCTGAATGGGAGAAACTACAAGAAGCTCGAGGCCTGGTTGAGAAAAGTAGGCTTGCAGATTACGATTCCGGATACGCATATAATCGATTATTTTATGCCGACAGTCACGATCTCTCTCAATACGTCGCTCGCCGCGCATGCACAAACGCTCGCGTTGATATCATTGCAACGCAACACCCGCGACCTACCACCTGTCCTTACGCCGCTTGTCGCGCCAGGAAGGCGCCTTCTCAAACGTGGCACGTTGATACGATCGGGGAGCGAGGGTGAAGGAGCGGGACGAAAGCCGTTCGAGTTCCTGCTCCTTAGCGATTACTTCGTATGGTTGGAATACGAAGAAACTGGTATAGGCGTACTCGTTCACGATGGAGGTGGCCAGAGTCCCCGTAAGAGGAGGGCATCGATAAATGCGCTCGGCGGTTACGACGAGGAGAAGTGGTTGTGCAAGGGCTACATGAGTCTTGTTGATATGGAGGTAGTCGTGGTCATTGATCGGCCAAGCGGTGCAGGTGGAGGAGGGGAGAGGGTCGAAGTGTTGAGCCCGGAGGGATCGTTTGCTTTATATCATGGTAAGAACCACCGTTGCTTCGTGTTCGTTAGTCTTCACCCGCCTACTGCAAGGTTCGCCCGTACCCGACGCGGAGGATTATAATAGTCTCAGCTCTTGGGTAGAATCCATCCGAACCGCACGCACCGCACGTCTTGCGGCACTTGCGATGTCAAACCCTGATTCGACCCTCTCGGCCAGTACCTCGGGCGTCCATCTCAGGCGCGCACTCCGCGCGTTTGCAAGCGAGAGCGATGATGTCGAACAAAGAATGGAAGATATAGGGGACGGAAATGAGACGTCTATCGGGAATCCACATCCAGGTCCGTCAATCATTGAGAGGTCTCGCTCCCGCTCTCGTCGTGCACAGTTGGAGAATTTCCTCCCGCCAATTTGGATTCCGGATGCGAAGACGGATACGTGCATGAGGTGCGGGCGGCCGTTCGGATTTGTCTTAGACCTGAGGTTGGGTGACGTCTTTGGGTGGGGATTCGGAAAGGGAAACACCAGTGGAGCTGAAGGTATGCAGAAATCGGAGACCGAACGAGACGGGGACGAGAGGCACTCGGTCGGGAAGAGAGTGAGTGGCGGCAGCGGTGCCTGGAGAAGGAAACATCACTGCAGGCTCTGTGGGCGTGTCGTTTGTGCGGCATGTTCTGGCAAGGTAAATATCAATGGTCAACTCCACCATACCCAGGGACCGCTGACTGGTCTTTTGAGACATTTTACATAGCACAAGAGGATGGTGGTAAGTCGCCCGCGCACAAGCAGAAGACAAAAGTTGCTCGTGCTTGCGAGGAGTGCTACGAAGCAGCTTTCCCGTTCATCGTATCCTCCCAAATTGGTCTGGAGTCATTCTCTCCCGCATCATCTGCGACACGACCATCTTCCTCAAGCCGAACACCGTCAGACCATCCGTCTACGCCTCAAGCCGAAGAAAACCCTGACAGACTCCACGACATTCACCCCTGGCTATCGATCCCAGCCCGCCAAGTGGCGGGAAAGGACGTAAGCGAGGCGCTGATGGCAATGGATCTTAGTCCCAGCGTGAGCGCGCTAAGCCGGAGTCCCTCGCGAGCAGCCCTCAGCGCGAGCCCCTCACGCATCGCGTTGAGTAGTATTCCCTCGCGGAAATCACGCCTCAGCACGAGTCCCACGAAAGCGGGCAGCCCGCTGAGAGATGCACACACTCAGGTACATCCGGCCACCGGGAGCGCCCCAAGTAGCCCCACGAGACGTGTCATCCATCTCCCTCGCATTTCTTCTGGGGATTCGGAGCCCAAACCACAGCCCCCTTCCCCTCTGTCCGCCCTATTGGCCGTAGACGCATCGAGCGGAGGGCCAGAGGATCACGAATACGTTCCGACGCGTCCGATCCGGGTCCGCCCCTCCTCAACGCGCCCGCGGAGTTACCACGACATTCTCGAAGATTTCACTCTGCACGAGCGTGGGTTCAGCATACCCTCCTCGATTTCGAGCGCCCCGGGAGCTGGTCTTGGTTCGGTGAGAGAGGGAGAGGACGAGGCTGAAGGAGTAGAAGGATGTGGGGAGGTTGAGATTGACATCGGTAGAAGCGATCCACCGCGAGAGGGACTTTCTGTGGCTCCGTTTGATGACGGTCATCGCTCCCACGAGAGTATAAGACCGACAAAGCAAACTCGGGCGGACGAGGATGAAGGCGAAGGTGTGCTTCCACGGGAAGACACGGCGAGACGGAAGAAACGATTTTCGATGCCTGCTGTTGCGTTGCAGACTGCGCCAGTCTTTGCACGTTCTCGACAAGAGACAGAGGGAAGCAACGCTGAGAAACGACGGTCTACTCATATGCACGGACTGGAGAGGGATAAGGGCAAGAAGGATAGGCAGGGGGAGAAGGAGGGCTCTGCAGTGGGATTACTCATGGAAGTGCTGCGAGGCAAAGTCAAGTATCCGGGAAGGAATTCATAGCAGGACAAGTCGTCGATAGGTTAATAGTACCGCCTCACTGTATTCTCTGCTTCACTGTATTCTATTGTACAAGGTATGCCGTTGTCATAAATCGGTATCCTTACAGGTAAAAATATACTACAGAGATGCGAATCCAGCAGCAATCATGGAACAAAAGAGTGCTTCGCTACCAAGAATGCTATTTGTAGTACAAGAAAGCGCCACAATCGAGCTTGGAAATTCGGATGAATGACTTGTTTCATTCGTTATACATGTAGCGAGCGATATTAAAATCGTCAGATGCATCCTCTCCCTTTGCCACACACGTCTTCTGATGCCTCTGCATAGAGTCCATACGACCGAAAGCCGAACCACAATAGGGGCAGAACACCTTGTTTTCCAAGTGGATAGCAAGAATATGGCGTGGGATGCTTTCCCTTCGCATCGGCTTCCCGCACCCCTGCCAGAGACAATAAACCTGCGTCGCTTCGTGGGTACTGGCTCCCCAAGTGGGACGCCGAAGTATGCTCATCCCGTGTGCAGCTTCCAGGTGTTGGCAGATCGCACGCTTGGTGTTCCCCATGACCGCATAA
>JBBPLP010000527.1:0-18564 GCA_038089875.1 Fistulinella prunicolor
GTTCTCACGGAGAGACCAGGAGGCAGATGGGTGACTTATAAGATACAAGGTTGATTAGAATAGGGACTGCTCATGAATTAAGTTCTGTGAAAAACGTTGCGGTGCACACGCGACTAGCGGAGTCGCGATGAGGTTCGAAGGACCAGGAAAATTCCTGGAATTGCAGGTCTGCGTTTCCGTTATTGTCCTGTGTCTCTAGTTGATTCGCCTCCGATCGATATGGGTCTTACACACATACCTTGGTCACCGTCGAAGAGAAATGCTATTCATGGATAGCTCACTACCGGTGCTCATCCCCAACTTCTACCGAGTCTTTGCTCAAACCTGTTCCAATTTGTACCGGTTGGACAGAGAACTCGCATCCATCGTCGGGAAAGATGACGATACACCAGAAGAACAGTGCAATACATAGACAAGATTACACGTTATGGCTGTGCAGAGAACGGGGTCAGTGAGATTAGGCATCGCGAGGTGACAGAGGTAGAGCAGCTTTCCCCATCTTCTGTCGTGGGGGTGTCCAGGGTGTCATCGTCACTTTAGCGTCTCCAACGTGATACTAAAAAGTAATCGATCCTTGCGCGATAGGATGAAGTTACAAACTTTCAATCGAAACAATGTTGGAAACATGACATCCGCGAGAACAAGGATGTGCTAAAAAGCTAGAGAATGTGGGGCCCGAAGGAAAGAGAGGATCAACTCATTTTTTTGTACCTCAAACGCGGTGTTCTCAACTCAAATTGCTGGAATGGGAGCAATGGGAGCAACCTCGAGTCCTCGACCCTCAGTTCATGTAACCGACCCTCGAATACGCAATGAGGCCGCGAAAAAGCCAGTGAATTCACCAATCGGCAAGCTGTGACTCCATCGTCATCGATTGACCAGGGGGTGCTATTGAACGTTGAACGTTGAGGCCAAGCATAAGCCTGTGCAGAGTAGACGAATGGGAGATTTGACAAGTCCATTTTCGCAGGGTCTACAGTGTGGTTTGGCAAGAACAAATTAGATACAGCATTAGAACTACATGTTTAAAAGGGCGCGAAATCAAGCATAGTCAGTTTTCTGACAGAGATTGAACTGCTTCAATCCAGCCGACATCGGTCATCGACATCCTGTTAAAGAACCCGAATGGGTTGTTGTAGTCACCGTTCTACGACGTTTGCTCAGTAGAAACTACGGTACAGCGTACGGTATAACTATGGTTATGTAAGCAGTGGCTGTACCTACTACTCATCGAGATTGTGATCTCCAACACATCCTGGATAACACCCACTGCTGAACATCATCGTCTCATTGTCAGCTCTTCAACTATTGACTGTCGACACCCGGACCAGTATATCTGGTCGTTTCTGTCATCATTATGTACCGCAGTGTCGCCAGATGCTTTGGGAGCACTCATGGGAAATTTATGTAGTCGGAGATCGCTGCTCACAATTAGCGGGGGGTGAGGAATACTAGATACCTCCAGGACGATGCCAGATGGGTAGTAATGGTGCCTTTATGATATCCATCAGTTCACAGCGGTGATGCGGAAGGTGTCTTTTTTTTTGGCTTACAACTGTGGAAGAATCATCAGCACCATTCAAGTTCGGAATTTGGGTGCATATATTCATTACAAAGTTTTTATAACAGTATGTGCAAAACTCACAAGAGTGAAAAGGCTAGGAACAAATGCACTACCAGCTGCGAATGTTTCTGATCAGATAGCTTTGGCCCAGGCTTAACTCCATCCGTACCGAGTCCATTCATACTTGAAACACGGATTTATAATGAATATTTAGATGTATAGACGGTAATTATAGCACCAGAAAGGCCGACATAGCGCACCTAAAAAAACTGTCAATTCGGAAGAAGTGTACCCTAGGGCTTCATACGCACGAGAACAAACATTGTAGAGACCCAGCTCCAGGGTCTTCGCTGCGGCGCTGTCAGGGATAGGGATCTCGCTCAATAACTGTAACGGTCATGTTCTTACCCAGACGTAGCTTATCTTTACATACTGTAAGCCAATAAATAGGGCTCGAAGAGCTGAATAACATACCTCTCTCGAAAAGGTGATAACTGCAAGAGTAGAATTGTAAAACAAGTCACTTCATACTGAAAAGGGTAGGGTGCAGAAGCATATCTCACGAAGGTCATACACGACGGCAGTGATAATTACAACTGCAAAAGTTCAGTGTCACATCACTCATTGAGCCGAGGTGGGACGGGGCGGCGTACCAGTTACATAGTCATTTATCAAAGCAGATTATAAGTCAGAGGACATGGCAAGTTAATAATGTTGAATACACGAAGATGAAGAATGGAGAATGGAGAGGTTGCAAGCAGATGAGCAAACTTATAGTCCCTTTACGGCTATACTTATGGTCTCTTCTATCGATGTTTTCCTTCCAGCGCCTGATCTGAAAAAACGGCTGGTGCGGGATCCTGAAATTATGTGATACGGTGAGCATTGATGACCGATGGAGGCGATGTGAGAGCGTATCAGATTAGTTATGAGTTCGATACCATAAGACATTTGCGATAAAAAGATTGAACCTTGGTGTCGCCTTGGATCGTGATCGCTGGCAGACTAGAAGAGTTTCAGCTGTGGCAGTCCACAACAATGCTCACCCGAGATACTTGGAAACTTACGATCACGGAATTCCTCTTCTTTGTTGTGGAGTGACTTGGGGGCTGAGACCTCAAGTAAAGAATACCAACCTGTCCGGCTTGAATCCGGGTCGATGGCACCCGATTTGAATGAGTTTTTGGAAGCTTCTTGCCGCCAGATATTCATGCACGGTGATCGCACTTATCACATCATCTATTCCTTTTCTGGTCTCGTGTACATCATCAGCACGGAGATTACAATGGTTCCCAGCATCATCTAGGGAATCGCTTCAACTCTGTGTGGTTCTTGAAACACAAACTGATTGACCTAAAGAGCGTACCGATACTATTCCGCTCCTGCGCGCGCGTATCGTTACATTGACCCGACACCATCGACGAAGACTCTTCAACGGAGCAGGGTCCCGCCGAGCGAACAAGCTCTCCGCACAGAAGACTCCCCTAACGGCGGTCTTCACTTTCCAAGATCTCGTTCATCCTAGTACTTCCATCCATAGGTCATGCATTTGGTCTAGACCAAACTTCGTATATGCTTGAATATGGGTCCGAACGTAGCATTGCGTTAGCCCGATACGGGAAAAACCAAGTCAAGAGTAGGACGCTGAAACACCTCAAACGCCACAGGGGGTACATTATTATTATTTATTATTATTATGTGACGTACAGTTTTATAAGGAGGTTCAAGGAGCGGCCCGAAGGTAGATAGGTTACCCCTAAAATGCATGGTCGGGGTTCTCGCTGGTGGTTAGAATAGTGACCGCCCCATCAATCAAGTCCGTGGAAACGTACTGCTTCCCTTGTTCGTCCATACCTCGCGCATTATCAGAACATTCTGCATGGCTCGCTGCCACAGATATGATTGGGCAACCCCATAGGTAGTTTGTATCCCGGAGTGAAGAACCTAAGTTGCCATTCCCGTCTGCGATGTCATCGGGCATCCCTCTCCTAGGACTGGGATCGTACAGTATGTGATGCGATAGGCAAGGAGGCATAACAGGGCGTGGTTTCGAGCCCGCGAAAGCTCTCATCAGGGGGCTTGGATCGCTACCCCGACCGCCGCCCTTCCAGGGCTACATAGGTGAAGTTGGTGAACTACGCACCGTAACGACTGAAGAGAGCTGGCAAAAAGGCAGTGACCGATATTGGCATGCCAGGCATGGCCTAACGAAAGGTGTCCATGATGTTGGGATTCGATGAGTGACATAGAGGAATATCCCCTCCCCCGAAGTTCATACATTGGGGTCACACTTACCAAATCATGCCTTCCTTTTCTGACACCGTCCAAATCGTCGCCGGAGAGATGGCGTGGCGATAGGGTAAAAGCGGGGATAATGGACACTTCCGGGATGTCCTGCCACCTGGTGGTTCCCGCCATCTGGGCATCCCATCAGTTCTGTGCTTCCCTGAAAAGTTGAACCGATTAAAGGGAGAGCTAACCTTCGTGGAAGAAAAGTCCTCCTGAAAGAATGTCTACCATTTGAGACTAGTTGCGAGCACGACGTGCAACTCCTAACACAAAGTAAAGCCTGTATGACGAATATATAAATCCCGTTCCGTAATACATACTCACGCCCTCACGGAAGACGACATTAAACCGAACACACAGCGCAGATAGCGATGCGGTGTGTTGTACAGGCTGCACAAAGTGCTGTAGGGGTACTTCCCGACACGTACAATCTAGCATAGACGACAAAGAGGTAGGGAATACATAACTCACCCATCCACCTCGATCCGACCTCTTACACCACCCATCTCTACAAAATACGACACAGAATCCGGCAAGGCACGCTGCTGGATGTGCGGGGCCATGGACTCAGTGTTACAGCTAGGGATCCATTTTCGGCTAGATTATTGAGGTCGTGGAAGCTCGAGTATGAATCCGAATATGTCACCGTATTGGCCATATGTAGTCACGACAAGGGGAGCAAGGGAGAAATTCTAGCCTCTGCAATGTATAAGTGTCAAAGAGAGGATGGTAGGCGACAACTGAATCCTAGGGTGTGGCATCGAGTAACCCACAAGTGGTTATAATGGTTGTTATTAGGTTCGATGGAACCGTCTCGTCTGCTCCGTATGAATAATCAAGGGATTCGGCCCGGATATCATAGTCGCCGACGGAGGTGAGCTAAGAGCAGCCTATCATTGGAAACATTGTCAAGTATGTTTTTCTGAGCACAATTGATGAGAATAATGTTCAAGAAATAAAAAGGAACAAGGTACCTGTCTGGTCCTGGGAAGCCAACACCAACGAGATGAAACAGGCAGTCGTCACCCAGTCAAATTCACACGAGAAAGAACGGGGCGCCGGGGTTGGATGGGTTTATCAAAGGCCGTGCAAGCCTGGAGAGGCAGTGATCCAGCTGGTAACATCCTCGCAAGCTTAGCCAGCATCTTGTTCTTACGCATCCGTTGACTGTACCGTCGATCGTCAAGTCTCGCAGGAACTTTTCCACATATATGGTAAAGACAGATGGGCCAGTCCATCTTCACACCGTCGGGAGACTGGCGTTAGCTTGGAACTGGCACCGGAATTGTCAAAAGGCGTACCGCTGGAGGTAAATTTTTCGTCAGAACGAAAATGGATAGCTGTAGGAACTAGCGGACAAGAAAGACCGCGTTTAAATATAACACGTGTTGGAGAGAATGAGGCGTTCTCGTCATCCTTCATATGAACGCTAGAGCTAGCATGTCGCGCACGCAGTGAGGCCCCAGACCACTGATATATCATCCTAGTCAGATGCAAGAACATACTAGGCAGGGAAGATCACCCACGGTTAACCATTTCGAACGTCGCCGACGGTGATGCATAACGAAAGATTGCAAAAATCCACACCGACATTCTGGGCCACGGTTACGGCTTAAGATCGGAGGTTTGATATAATCATTTTCCAAACGAATGGTTTGGGAGGGAGAAGCGGGAGAACGGAACACGAGGATAGCATCTGTCGTTGGAAAAGTGGAAAACCAGTGGTCGGACCTCCAAATATGGTATCCATCAGGTAATTCCATTCATTTGGCCCCTGGGTCAGCCAATCGGCACTCAAGAATCCTGCGAAAGCCGTCGTCAAAACATTACGTTTTCAGGCTGCTCAACAGATGTACGGTTGAACTATTACTCTCTGGTGACAGCCACGTTGAGTTTGACGGAGTTGGAATCACATCATCATCCTCCATGGCATCCACCCCAATCATATAGTATCTGACATGTAAACCCCTTAGATCGTTCTTGTCATCACGGGTGATTTTCAAACCACCAAATGCGCGTCCTTGAACTCACCAGTATGGGCGACAGTGGGGAACGCAGGCAGGAACACTCTTCTGTATTTCTCCCAGATGTCCGTCGTCCAAGCGAGGCGAATCTAACCTACCGTATGTGGTTGCAGTGAACAGATTCATAATGCTCGTCATGCAACAGACGGACGGCTCGTGTAATATCAGGATGCACCTCACGCGCACAATCTCTTGCTCTCTAGTAGGTTTCGCTATCACCGTTCCCTAGATTCTTCGCGGCCCTGCATTGAAAGGGCCAACCTTGTCCATTTCGGGACGAATAAACCACGATCTGGTCAAGTATATAGACTCTACGACTAGCCTCGAGTGGCCTGACTCGCCCATCTTCAATACCGAGCTTGTGACCCGTATCGATATCCCTGACATTGGAATGGTCGCATTTATATTTAACGGTGGTGCAATCCCCAGAGAGCGTAAATGACATGCTCGTATTTATGTAAGACTGCTTTCCATACATGGGTGTACTATGGAACTAAACCACATGTAGACGAGAAACTACCTAGAGCCATCGTCGGACACGAGCTATAGGCGTGACGAACTTTAAAATATAGGATTCCTGAAAGAACAAACATATTCTACTATCCAACAGTGTGATTAACAGTGGTGCTCATCGCCGGTTTCTAACCGAATCCGCACGCGTGTCATTATCTGGTTAGCGCACTGGTTCAGAAATTACTCCTTGCCTCAGAGCATGCATGTCAATATCTGGATAAACATGGGGAGTCATGCATCGTGCTCGATACACCTTGGTGTGCTAAAAATACATAGAAAGGAGATCACGAAACATGTAGATAGGCAGATAGATGCGCCGGCCGTCCGAATGTCGCCGTCTTCCATCCTCCCCTATGGACCGGCAGCTGTTCGCATCCGTTTTCGTTCAGACCTGGCCCATGTTACTTCCCCAGCGCTCCTCGAGCGGAATGCCCTCCGTTCCATCTCCAATCTGACCTTGGCCTGGTGCTATATCTGCGAATTCAAGAGCAGAAATAGCAGTGTCTTGGGTAGAAATGGTATGCGACAATACACCGAATCCGGTGTCGATCCCCTGACAGCGTCCATGAAGGTCGTGGTCATACAGCTCTCGCACAGAGATGATTAACCGAGGCATCATGATGCATATAAATATAGAACTAAACACGCTCAGCAGGAGAATCGAAACGCTGCTAGTGTTAATGTTGTTCACGACCGAAGAAACGACATTGTAAAGCATATTCCTAGACGTTCAGAGGGAGATATGCGAGTGGTTAGCGACGAAGGAGAGAACGGATGGAAACGAATCGGAATGATAATGGTGGGGTCGGGACATACGCCAAGAAATATATGATTCCATCCCTCACGAGTAGTTGCATGTACCGATTGAGCTGCCACTGCTTCGTTGCTTTGTACATGGAAATCGACTGCTTCAAAGTTTGAGTGACGGCGAGAACCAAGAGTGCAGTACCGAGAAGAAATCGCGGAAGTTCGATACACCAGCCAATCAGGGACGGGGTGTCGTTGCTATAACTGCAAAAAGAGAAATCCATAATTTGGATAACCGTGACTAGAAGAGGAGTGGTATAGAATGAAGTACCCCGCAGTTCGTGAGATCGCAACGACAGATAGAATTCGAGTTGAGACACACCTGACCAATGGCTGTTGGGACTCCCATAGATACCCGCAACATAAAAGGTGACAATAATCTGCGCCGTGTAAATGAATAAGAGGAGGTAAAGGATTATTTTGGATCGATTCCACATTGCGTACACCCGAAGGATGATCACCACTGTAATGTGAAAGCATGGTTGAGGGAAATAGATGTCAGAGGTTACAGCCACCCACAATCAGCAGCGGTGAGAAATATTGGGTATGCCCAGTTCGCTACGAGAAAGGTGACGATGCCTTTGAAATAACCATCTACTTACGATGGTGCGGTGAAATGCGATAAATTGGTTGGCTTACAACTATGGAAGTACTATCAGCACTGTCCAAAATTTGAACTTGGATGCCTACATCTACAGAAAAAAAACATTAACGACAACGGACAGACTAAGTAAGAAAAAAACCGACGTTTAGAGGGCCAGGAACGAATGTAGTGCCACCTAAGAGCGTGTTTTATTAGATAAATACTTACAGTTCAAATTCTGGGCATACTGAGGCTGTTAATGCTTGAAAAAATGTATTCATTTTTAGGCACATTGTGGTAACCACTGTAGACTTACATAGCCCAAGAAATACCGGCGTATCGCACCTACAAAAACATCAACTCGGAATACCTGCAAGAGAGTATATACATACTAAAACAAACGTCGTAGAGACCCAGGACCAGGGTTTGCGCTTCGGTTCTGTAAGCCATACTCCGTTGATAATCGTTGGTTTCTTACCCAAATATAATCGACCTTTAGACAGTGACGGTCAAGTAAGGAATGAGAATTGGAAAGCCAAACGCCATACCTCGCTCGAAAAGGTGAGAACTATGGCCGTCGGTTCAAAATAAATGTTTCGTCCGACTGATAAAAAAAAGCCTGGAGAATGATCTCACAATAATCATATGCGACAGCAATAACAGCAGCAACTGCATTGGCTCGTAAGATTAATCGTCAACTAGATGCATGAGCAAGCGTACGGGATGCATAGTCATTGATCAGGAGAAACTCCACGGTGGACTGTAAGTCGGACGACATAACAGGTGCAATGGAGGTTGCAAAGTCTAACAATGATGAAGAATCAAGAAGTGGGAGAAGTGAGTGGATCAGTACTTCCTGCTGCAGTTATGTGATCTCCCCGAGACCCCGGTGTATCAACTATTTATCATTCTCCTTTTCAGATGGGAACAATGACTAATAATGATAGCGCTGGTGATTGCGGTGATAAATCATGAAACAGTGTGTTCTCGGCGCTGACATTGACAAGGACTGATTTGGAAAAGGGCGCCGCACGACCATGCAATCATGCGATGCGGGAAGGATGTTTTGGATAACTCGGGAGTTATGAGGAGCCATGCGAGAGTACTGTTGTTCATTGGCGTGCAGAGAACAATTTGCCTCGCATTCCATAGCGTAGGGCTTTTTGGATGAAAGATCGAGTCGTGATTGTCACTGCGGATCATGATTCTATTCGAAGAAGTATTTTTTAAGTTGTAGCACCGGACTCAGATGATCAATGTCACATATCTACTAGTCGTTTATCCCAGGACGTTACTACCAATGAATATATCTTGTCTCCTGGTCCAAAATACTTAGCCTTGAAGCTGAATACCCACGACCTGGGCAGCCAGTACTCAGCACTTCATCTGTAATGACAAGGCAATGGCACAATAGCGGTGTCCGTACCCAAGGATTCACCCCCACCCGCATCAATGGTCAGGGTAATCCCACCGCGGGTTTGATGAGTTGGCATTCGTATCAATGCCCGTGGAGGGTTATATGGCGGATTTGAAAGGAGTGAGTGCCTAAATGCGCCCGAAGTGACGGACTTCATTTTATGGGCGCATTCAGCGTCCGCACCTATACCCACGAGTTTACCTATGAAGCACCTTAATTTCGGTTGACAGGCGTTCAGCGCTCTGTTGATGTTTGCTTTCACGCTCTGCTTATTGTATCCTTGTCGATGTACGATAAGCGATCGTGTTCTTCTTTGCGCGCTACAGTCAACCAGATTAATAGACGTTAATTGATTGCCTGGATCAGTCCTTCGGGATTCCGGATGACAGAATTTCTTACAGGAAAACGGCGCATGCTATCAAGTAAAGCATACCTCCGTCCCTGGCACAGATTTTGTGCGACCGATGTCTCGTCGACCGTCACCATGGTACGGACGCGACCATTGGGTTTATTCGGGCAACAGTCTTGAGAACCTGAGGGTCGTTTGACAGCAGTCTTGTTCCACAGCCTCCAAACAATGTCGCTCGCTGACATAGTGTCAGCGCTCGGCGCTCAGCCGTAATCAGGATCTCAGATGTCCTACTATTTCCTTTGGTTCAACGGCACCTATAAGAATATATATTCTATGCAAATTGAGGGTTGCGAGAGACCGGCTTACCAGTTGGGCGCCATGGTGGGCTTTGATAGTGTTTGAACTCTATACCCGACGACCACCTCACTGTACCCGCTCTCTGTGCAGACTTGACCGATTGTCCAGTCATTGAAAGAAATAAATGAACTCCCGTAGAAGTCCTTTGTCTATAGACTATTGCCTAAACAACGTTGAATCGGCTCGACATAGTAGCAGCAATAGAGCTTTTCAAAAGTGTTCTTTGGCAGCGGCACTGCAACTTGCAAACACGTTGGCGATGTCACATTGAGTTTAGCGGAGTTTGAATTACTGTCCAATTCTCGAATGGCGTCCACTTGCTGGACACCGTCAAAGTTCTCAACGCCAACTTGTCCATCTGCAGGTCTTCAGTACTTCAATTACCGACATACCATACCGGACAATTTATTCATCCGAAATTCATATCATCGCTGATGTCATTACCCATCGTAGCACAACAATACTTTCGAATCACTAGGTAGGTGTTCTTGAACTCACCAACTATGATACCGGGTCAAAATGTTCTTCCGTAGGTCAATCAGATACTCATCACCCAAATATTCATGCACGACAATTCAAACCTAACTGACACATGATCGTCACGCAGCACAAGGACAAGTCATGTAACATCTTTGGGTCCCGCGCAAATCAATGCTCACTTCCTCTGAGTTTTTTTTTTGCTGCACTTAGGTCTTTCGAACTTCCCAGGACGAACGAACGACATAAACGACATCGAGTCATGATTCCATGGTCTGATGGTACGCATGATGAAAATAGGCCAACCTCAAACGGCTTTCTACTATGTCCGAGTGCCCGTGACGTGCGTTAATTTCTCTGGTGTTGGTATGGTTGTGCCTCACATGCTGTCGTAGTCTCTCCCCAGCAAATAATGTGCTAGTTTCTACAATATGCCCTTGAGGTTAGCATCTGCAAAGACGTGCAGTATGGTAAGTAGAAGGCGGTCACTTCGGGCCGGGAGCGGGGACCAGCCATAGACAGAACAGATTAGATGTGCGAGCTATCATTCACTATCTTCCAATAAACAACGGCTCAACGGTAGCCTTTATTCCTCATCTCAATATCACCCCCATGCTGTTGCTTTCCAACGTGTTGAGTTAAATCGGAGGCGATTCAACTGATCCTCAGCTCAGTACACGTTATATTGATACGTGCATGAATGTGAAACATGCATCTAATGGTGTCGTATTTCTACATTGCAGAAGAATGGGTCGAAATGAGAACATTAAGCATATGGATGAGTGAGTTAGATATCTTGGTTATCATCTAGGAGCACCGCCATCTTTCCTCGACACAACCAGCACGAGTGCTTACCCGTCTTTGCTCAAACCGAACCCAAATGACCTCTGCGGCGCTCCTCGAGCCGAATGTCCTCAGACTCGTCCTCGCTTTCCACGATCTGACCTTGTCTTCGGGAATGATCTACGAACTCAATAGCCGAAAGGGTAGCATCTTGACTGACGAGTTGGGATGATATACCGAATCCGGAATCGACCTCCAGACAGCGACCATGGAGGTCGCGGTCATACAGCTCTCGCACGCTTATGATGAACCGAGGCATCATAATGCATACGGCTGTAGGACTAAACGAACTCAGGAAGACAACAAAAATGTTGTTAATGAAAAGAGCGCCCAGTCCCCAAGAAATGAGAGTGTAAAGCATATTCCTAGATGTTCAGAGGGAATTATACAAGTGGTTAGTGACATAGGACGGAGAACTGATGCTAACGAATGAAATCGAGACGCACACAAGGAAATAAACAATACCATCCCTCACGAATAGTCGCATGTATCGATTAGGCTGCCATTGCTTCGTCGCCTTGTACATCTCAACCGACTGCTTCAAAGTTTGGGCAACAGCGAAGACCAAAAGTGCGGTCCCAAGAAGAAATGTCGAGAGTACAGAACACCAGTCCAATATAGGCGGGACAGAGCTTGCATAACTGCAATACGAGAAATCCGCGATTTGGGGAACAGTGACTGGGGGTGACATTCGATGAAGGACTCCTGCGTGAGATCGTGATGACGAACTAATTCCAGTTGATACATACCTAACAAGTCGGCGGTGGGATTGAGATAGACAGCTGTCGATACGCAGCCGGTAATAATCTGTGACACGTAAATGAACAAGAGGACGTAAAGAACTTTTTTCGATCGATGCCACATTGCATACACGCGAAGGATCATCATCACTGTAATTCGAAAGCATGGTTGAGGGATATAATAGCCAGACTCTGGGAACGATCACTCACAATCGGCAGCGTTAAGAAATATTAGGTACTCCCAGAACGGTACCAGAGCCATTAATGTACCTTCAGAGTATCCATTAATTCACAACGATGCCTCGAAAAGTAGAACATCGATTTACTTACAACTATGGAGGCATCGTCAGCACTTTTCAAAATCTGGATTCAGATGCATACGTCTACCAAAAATTATCGTCAACGACAATGAGGGAAGATCGTAAGAACTAACGCTCTGGGGGCCAGGAATAAATGTTGTGCCAACTATAAATCCGTATGATTAGACAAATGAACACCAGATTAAATCCAGAACTTACAGAGTTCGGAAATACTTGAATGATTCATTGTCAATTTTATGTCCATTTTGATGACCAAACACGCACATAACCCAGGAAAGACCAATATAGCGTACCTGATAAACCATCAATTCCGAATGCGCACGAGAGGAGTTTCACGTACTAAAATAAACACTGTAGATACCCAGCTCCAGGGTTTGCGCTGGGGTGCCGTCAAGGATGCAGAGATCGATCGATCGATCATTACTTACTTACCCAAACATAGTGGAGCTTTAAATGTTGTCAGCCAACAAATAGAATTTGGAGAGTAAAATGACGCACCTCTCTCTCGAATGTGAGGACTGCCAGGGCGCGATCAGGTATGGTGGTTTCTGACCGAGAATGAGAATGAGATCCTACGATAGTCATATATGATAGCAGTGATCATAGCAACTACAGTGGCCTATAAGATTAATTATTCGTCGGAGGGAGGAGCGAGCGTACTGGATACATAGTTGGTGATCAGAAGAGTCTCCACAGCGGACTGTAAGTTAGTAGACATGGGATGTGCAAGGGAAGCGACAAGATTGAACGGTGGTAAACAAAGATGAAGAGTCGGGGAGATGTGGGCTGCGAGCACCGAGCAGTCCATTCTAGCTGCTTATATTGTCTCCCTTAGTAAGTGGCTCCCGCCTCACGCACAGCAACATTTATGAATTATGTAGTCTGTGCTGTGCCGTCCAAGCGCGCAGTACGTTGCAAAGTGCACGCCACGACTTGCTCTATTAGACGGGTTAGACCAGTGGTCGCATGTTTACCAAAAATACAAGATTATGTTTTCGCCTGTAAGGATGGTCACCCCCCCATTAATGAAGTCCGGTAGAAACGTCCCGGTGTCTAGACAAGTGACCCGATGGGGTACAAAGACATGCAGTTGTTCAATCTAGACGTGGTGCATGTGACCAAGTAAGAGAGAGTAATTCGGAAAACCTCATAGTGATGTAGGGGGTTGGAACTTGGGATTATCCAAATCTAAGACCATGTGTCATACCGGCTGATGTTCTGTACCTCCATGTGTTCGCCCATACCTTGCACAGCATCGAAGTCTGTAATCCGACGGAGATTTTGACCGAGGAGTGAAACTCAATGTTCGTACTTCATCAAACCAGCCATTCCTTTTCTGGTCCCGTTATATCACCGCCGAGAAGATGTGGTAAAGCAGTGTTAACAGAAATAGATACTTCTGGGTTCTCCTGTCATATGATGGTTCACAATCATCTAAGTATCATGCAAGCTGCGTATAGTTCCCGAAAAAGAAAGTTAAACTGAAGGGCGAACTAATTGACATGTAGAGGAGACCTGCTGCGGGGAGGCATGTGGCTCTAAACACAGGTTACTATAGCTTGTGTAATGGATATATAAATCGCATCTTGTAATACACACGCCTTTACGGAAGATGACGATGGATCAAACACAGCACAAATAGCGATGTAGCTTACTGCGTATAGGTTCTATTAAAAAAACGGAACGCGTCCTAGAACATGCAGTCCAGTATGAGAACAGAAAAGGGCTTCTAAATATTGACTCACTCACCCATTCGCCTCGGCCTAACTGACTATGCCACCCCTCCACACAGGCGCGGCTGGCGGTGTCGGCGTCATTGAAAACGCAACACTGCAAAATTTGGTGCACTGGCATCTTATTCCTGGGCATCGTACAAATTTTCTGTAGCATTGTCACTCGTCTGGGACGTGGATGTCAGAATCTGGTAAGAAGGCAAGCTACTGATGGATACGCAAGATCTTTGATAACATCCTGCGTTCGCCATTTTAGAAGGATGGGATGAAAGAAGTATCTGCTGTGTACACAAGCATTGGTGGTCGAAGGCCGTTACAAATGTCTAGATAACATTATCATCCCCCCCGCATCGCACCGAAATTAGGGCTCGGTTACCCTGTGGACCTAGGCTGAGGTGTGTGGAAGGCCGGGTCTAAATCTTAATGCGCGTGAGTCACAACAAAACCAATGCATGTGACTTGGACCTCTAGTTTCCTCTTTCATTCAAAGCAGCTGTATCCCCGAACGTGACATACGAGATGAACCAAGTCGTGCCTATAGTCTTCCAGCTAATGTGAAAATAGACCAGGGGAGCGGGGCAATCCTGAGGCGTTCATAAAGAGAAGCTCTCAACCATACTCCGATTCGTCAGTAGACATTTCAGGCGCAAGAAAGGTTGAAAGGTTGAAAGACATACGAAGATGAAGAATCGAGGAGTGGGAGGCTGTGAGTGGGACAAATTGTATTCCCGTTGCAGTCAAGTATATCGTCTACCCACTATGTCCAGGACTGATTCGGAACTACGATCTCGCACGCATGCGCCTCAGGAAGGATGCGTGGTGATAGAAGGCGATGCGAGAAAGTACACGGAGATCGTACTCCACACAACCGGACATGCGCTGTAGATGGATTAAATCGCGGTTTTCCATTCAATTCGGGCTACAGGGCTTGCGAAGAAGTCTTTGTGGATGTGACACCAGACTTCACCTATTGCAAAGCAGTACCACATGAAAATGATCTTCCCTCACCCAAGATCGTTCCGTTTCGTCCGAGGGTTGAACCTCGGTCAAATAATGCGAACGCCGAATTGAAATTTGGCTGACAAAGATGAACAACTTGATTCGGCTTTGATATATGACGGGAATGAGCGCTAAAAAGCGAGCGGATAGATCGAGAGCGGAGCACAGATTGAGCGCGAGCGAGCACGCAGACACCAACACGTCTATGTACGTGCTCGTGTCCGGCGTCGACGAAAGTACTTGAAGGAAGTTGCGAGGGGGTCGAGCGTGAGCGTGTGAACATTCGTGACGTGATGTGTCATCACGCGGACTGGTTGATGGTACGACATCTGAATCTCCACTGGAAACGAACGCCTAGGCCAACTTGTGACCTTTGTTGCAGCTTTTAGCGCTCATTATAATTTCTTTGTGTCATCTGGCGAGAAACTCTGACGAACAACATCTGGAGACAATGTAATCGGTGAAATTTGTATCACACATCACATTATTTCCCACGGTACCCCAAAGCTGGCAGCACAGCGGACGAGAAGCATTCTTCAATCGAAGGCTGGTGGATTTACATGTTTGGCAGTAACTAGGGCCAAGCAAGCTTATCCTCCCCAGCATCCAATATGCTTTGACCAGAGCGATCGATCTAAACGTGCGTTCTTCTCATCCTACCTCCGCACTGTAAGTGGGGCCAAGAAGCTTTGATACACAGAGCAAGCTAGCGAAGTTTGCCCAGATCAGCTAACATGGTGAATAGTGTGCCTACTAGTCGAGAAGGGGCTGCCTCACACTCATCCGAGCACCTTTGCCATGTTTCTTCGCGAGACGCATGTCATCAACATCGCCATCTATCGTCTTTGCTGAATGGGCCGCGCCCGTGCCCATCTATCTTCCTTCAAACCTGACCTACATTGCCTCCCCGGCGCTCCTCGAGTCGAATACTCCCACATTCATCCGCCTCTCCATCTACGAACTGACCTTGGCCCGGGTTACCGCGTGCGAAGTCAATAGCAGATAGGACGGCGTCCTGACTGACAGAGGGATGCGAGACTATACCGAATCCGGTGTCGATCCCCCGCCAGACCTCACGGTGATACACCTCTCGCGCGGCGATGATGAACCGAGGCATCATCATGCATACGGCCGTCGAACTCACCCCGTTCAGGGCGAGAATCGAGGTGCTCTCTATAGTGGTGTTGTTTCCGATCGCAGACACGATATTGACAAACATATTTCTGCGTGTTCAAAAGGAGGCATGTGAGTGGCGAGTAATATAGGCGGAAGAGGCGACAGAAACCAGAGCAGCGAAAGGTGAAACGTACGCGAGGAAATAAATGATCCCGTGCCTGACGAACAATTTCATGTATCGATTGGGCTGCCACATCTTCGTTGCTTTGTACATGTCGAATGATTCCCTCAACGTTTGGGCGACAGCAAGAACCAAAAGGGCGGTTCCAAGAAGAATTCGAGGGAATTCGTCACACCAGCCAATCAGGGACGGGGCGTCAGTCGTGTAATAGCAAAAAGAGACATTGAGAAGCGAGACAACAGTGACTGGAGTAGGATGAGAATTCCTGTGAGAAATCACAACGATGGATGACACAAGGACACACCTGTCAAGTGGGTGTTGGGATTGTAGTACATGCCGGTCAAAACAAAACCAACAACGATTTGTGACACGTAGATAAATAGGAGGAGATGAAAGATCGTTTTCGATTGATTCCACATTGCATATACCCGGCGGATCATTATCCCTGTGATTTAAGAGCACGATTGACGAAAATAAAAATCAGAGGACATATTTACTCACAATTGGCGGCAGTGAAATATATTTGGTACCCCCAGATCCGTCCTAGATATGTAACGGTGCCTTCAGAATATCCATGTATCAATGGTGCTGTGAAAAGCGACAAGTTCGGTTACTTACAACTACGGAAGCTTTTTCAATGTAATCAAAATCTCAATGCGGACGTGCATACATCTATCCCAAAAGTATCACCAACGGCAATATGTGAAACGGGCAAGAACTGACGGTGTAGGGGCCAGGAATAAATTCACTACCAACTACGAATGTTTTTAGTGACATAGATAAACCCATAATTTAATGATGAACATACCGAGGCAATTGAGGCTTGAGGATGGATCCATTCAAGTTAGAGCTTTTATATGTGTTCGGTAACAGCAGACTTACATGACCCAAGCAAGACCACCATAGCGCAGCTAACGAATTGTCAACTCGGAATACGTGGGAGAAGGTTTTTACGTACGAAAACGAATATCGTAGAGACCCAGGACCATGGTCTGGTCTGCGTTTCTGTCAGGAGGGTTGCGCTCGATTGACAATCGATGTTTTTACCCAAACATAGTCGATCTTTAGATGCTGTTATTGAAGTTTCGACAAATAGAACTTGGAAAGTCAGTCACACACCTCGCTCGGAAACGTGATGACTGCGGGAGGAGAATAAAGGTCATTGCGTGCTGAGAAGGTAGATTTCAGATGTATCTCACGATAGTTGTATACGACGATGGTGACCCCAGCAACTGTATCGACCTATGAAATCAATGGTGCACCAGAGTTAAGAGCAAGCGTACTGGATACGCAGTCGTTTGTCAGGAGACCCTTCAAGTCAGACTGTAACTGAGAGGACATTGCAAATGCGGGAGAAGTGGCGATGTTGAACGACACGCAAAGATGAAGAGTCAAGGAACGTGGGGCTGCGAGTGGAAGACTTGACTCGTCGGTCTATCACGACTATATCTTCTCTCCGGCATATTAACAATGATACATGGCGATAGGTGATGGCTCGGAAAGTGTCTTCTGGGGCAAGGGGGAGTAATTTCGTCAGGAGTGCCGCACTGCCAATTTGCGATGACAGCGGATCGTGATTGCTTCTTTACTTGCTGTGGGAACACCCGGACCCGATGTGTCCTCGAAAGACTACAGACATTGAACCACACCTATGCTCGCCCGAGATGCTTGGTTCTGAAATGGTCGACCGAGGTAGTCTGTTTCAATCGAGGGGAAAACGCCAACTTGAACCTGCCCAGTTCGAATTGATAGATCGTGGCGAGAATTAACGCGCCTCGGCATTACTTTCCCACCGGAAAGCTCACCTTTATTTATAACCGCCTCGTGTCAGTGGAGCACCGTTAACGCTGCCACTTCACATTTTGAACTCCATTACAGTAAAGCTGTGAAATACACAAAATTCATGATGAATCGCATTTAGTACAGACTATGGCGTGATGGCAAAGCACGTGAGAACTTGCGGAATTGGTGAGTTCAACTTCAAGTACGCGCTCAAGTGCTCAGTGCTCACGTTATCCCTTGTTCCCTAACCAGTACATACTTCGCTGGCACAGCGTCCTTCATCTAGAAACATCGCGATAACGGTTCGGCAGCCGCCTAAGAGAGAACATCGACACAGCTCGCCCATCGGAACATCATGATGTCCGACCTCCTGGCGATCCGCATATCCCTTAGGACCATTCCGGCTCGGTGCTACTAACAACCGATACCTTCCAACATTTTTGGTTCGGACGGCTACATACGTTCGA
>JBBPLP010000528.1:0-18547 GCA_038089875.1 Fistulinella prunicolor
ATACCACAGTGCAGGCCCTGGGCTTGGGTATCTACAATGTTTGTTCCAGTGCGCACAATGGTTTAGGGGGCGTCGACCCAAAAATTGACGCTGCATAGATCCGCTATGTCGGCCTTTCCTGGGTTATGTAGGTCCACACTGCAATGCGTATCCAGTCGCAGGGCTGATACTTAATATATTGTTCAGTCTTGGTGGCCTGAGTATGTTCAGGTTTGAATTGGAAGTTAATCCAGCTGATCAGATGCATTTGTAGTTGGCAGCACATTTGCTCCCGGCCCTCTTCGAGCAAGTGTCTCTCTCTTAACAGCATGTCCGCCATTAATAACTGTCTTCTAACAGATGTGTGCATGTAAATCCCAATTTAACTAAACCCTGTGTTGACAGCGAACCTCTAGGTGTAAGCGCATCGACTTTCTGCCCCCCACAACATTGGGGTAAGACCTGGGTATTTCAAAGGCACCATAGTCTATATCATAACTGGTTCGGTGTTCCCAATATTCCTTAACGTCGC
Source organism: Fistulinella prunicolor (assembly GCA_038089875.1). Classification (NCBI taxonomy): domain Eukaryota; kingdom Fungi; phylum Basidiomycota; class Agaricomycetes; order Boletales; family Boletaceae; genus Fistulinella; species Fistulinella prunicolor. The sequence continues at coordinate 512 of JBBPLP010000528.1, forward strand.
AGATCGTGAGTTCCTATACCACCCGATTCTTTTTGACTGACCGTGATATCAAACCAGCGGTGATGATCATGTGTGTGTATACAATGTGGAATCAATCGAAAAAGATTCTTTGCGTCCTCTTGTTCATTTATGTAGGTGCCACAGGTCATCATTCCCTTCCTCATCGCAGGTGTCTACAACAATCCAAATACATACCTCTCAGGTACGTCTTGAGCTAAACTGCATAGGCGATTGCAATCTTACGCATATTGGCCCTTCATCCCATGTTGCCCTTCTCCAGTCACAATTATTTGGGTTGTCAATTTATCTTTTTGCGATGCCTCATGGAGCGATATCCCACGATTTGTTCTCAGTGTTACGCTTTTCGCCCCCGCTCTCATCCAGACGTTGAGGCAATCAGCTGAAACGTACAAAACAACTAAGCGGTGGCAGCCGAACCGGTACATGAAACGACTCACGCAAGATGGGTTCCTTTAACTCGTTGTGTACGGCTCCCTTTCCCTCTCTCGTTTCCTTTGTCACCACTACCTTCTCTCGCCTGTTTTCGTGTACCACTAACCGTCCGTACGTTTTCCCCACACTTTCCAACATCACCTTTCTGTTTCAAATCGTGCTCAATAGTACAACAAGCAACTCTATTGTGTTCTTCTTGATCTCCTTTTGTTACATAGCCATGTGTCCCATGGTCCTCCGGTTCATCATCGGCGTACGGGAGCTGCATGACCGCAACCTTCGCGCTCGCTGGCAGGGGACTGATGCCGGATTCGGTGTCTTGTCCCAACCCATTTAAACCACGACCATGCATGTGATCCGGTTTGCGAATGCTCTTCACGGGTATGGTTAGATGACCGGGGGGAGCACGAATGAATCGCTGGCGACTGGGACAAGCACATTGGCATGACGATAATTACCCTCCCAAAACTACCTGCTTGTACCCTGTACCACGTCTGAGAATGGATGTAAATAAGAAAGCACAGAACACGTGTAAGCAAATTAAGTATTCCAAAAAACACGACGATTTATCGATGCTCATTCCACGTTCCAATTCAAAGTCCTCAAACCCGACTCCTGTAATCCCTCACCACCTCGAGTCCTATGTTCGTCCGTGACCTCTTTCACGACGCAATCCCAGTCCGGGTTGGTATATGCGACACTGCGTTGGTCGACAATGGGTTGTGACAACACACCAAACCCGGTGTCGATTCCATGCCAGCGTTCAAAGATGAATTCGCGATCATGTAGCTCTCGCACATCGATGATGAACCGAGGCATCATGATACATATGCCCATCCCAGCCAACGCCTCGAGAAACAGCATCAAAGTTGTGTTGATGACCCCATTGTACTGCACCAAAGTAATCGCATTGATGAGCACGTTCCTAGAATTTCAGAAAGAAATATCCGTGTTGGTGAGTAACATTGGGGGCGAGAATGTGACAAAAAGTGACATGAATACAGGGGTGAGTGAAATAGGGACCAACATTAGGAAATAAAGAAGGCCGTCTCTCGCGAGTAGTTGCAGGTATCGGTTAGGCTGCCATAGTTTGGTTGCTTTGTACATCTCAACTGACTGCTGCAAGGTTCGGATGATGGCGAGAACTAAAAGCGCCGTATCGAGAACAAGTCGCGGGATGGCACCATACACACTGAGTGGCATGATGGCTGTCGTGCTCCACGTATAATAGCAAAAAGATAAATTGCTGACTTGGCTGGTTGCGACTAAGAGATAGCAAAACACCTGCGTTAGGTTGCAGCCATATATATAATTGAGCTTGAAGCATACCTGTGAGGGTTTTGTTGGGGTTGTTGTATATGCCTGCAAAAGCAAAAGAAACGAAAACCTGTGGCACGTAGAGGCTCAAGAGAACACCAAGGACCTTCTTTGATCGGGTCCACATTGCATATACCCGTAGGATCATCAATACTGTAGTTAGAAAATCATGGTCGGATAAAATTGAGTCCAGGTTTACGCTAACTCACGATCGGCAACATTCAGGAAAATCGGAAAAATCCAGAAAGTGACCAGAGCAATTACGGTGCCTTTGATGTCTCAATGTGATATCGCGCAGGGAAAATAGTAGGTTTGCTTACACCTGAAGAACCGTTACTAATGCAACTTTCGATATGAATTTGGATGCATACGTCTACCACGATATCATCAATGTCATGTCATTAAACGGGGTAAAAGGGGCCAAATCTAACTTGGACAGGACCGGGCACAAAGGTGGTTCCGACTACGAGAAGTATCGAATCAGTTCGATTGACCTTCAGATTTACTTTGAGCTTACCGAGACTGGCAATGCTTGTGCATGAATTCAATTAAGTCGTGTAATTGGATGCACTTCACAGCAAACATGAACCTACATAGCCCAAGAAAGACCAATATAGCGGACCTATGGAGCATCAATTCAGGAAGCGTAACATGGAGTTGTCCCCTGAGTATTTGTACTTACCAAAACAAATAGTGTAGAGACCCAGGTCCACGGTCTGTGCTGTTTGGCTGTTAGGCACTTAATGCTTGTTCGATGATCGTAGTCTCCATACCCAAACATAGTCTATCTTTCAACATTTTGAGTTCACAAATAAACGGTGGAAAGCAAAATGATACCTCTCTCGAAAGGCTAAAAACTGCGAAGGTAGGATGGTGATTCCAATCATTGTTCGAGATGGATATGGGTATTACGCTCACGATAGTCATATAGTACAACAGTGGTCATAACGACTGAGTTTACGCATGGTAAGATGGACCATTCATCGAAAGTATGGGTGACCGTACTGGATACATTGTCCTTGATCCGGAGAGACTGCAAAGAGGACTGTAGCAGGGAGTCGGAGGACATAGACGCGAGTAGTTAGTTGCCGAAGCGCTGACGATTGAAACTGGCCAACTCGCAGTCTAAAGTCGCAGAGTCAAAAAGTGAGGATTGAGGAGTCAGACTCAGCAAAGGGCCAGACATATAGGATTCGGGTGATGCGGCTTGGGGTTTGTATCCCGATCACTGCCGGCCATCAGTCACTGTGTGATCAAGATGTTGTTGGTAAAAATGCTCCTTTACTAATTAATGATTCAAGTCAGTTGCTTACGTGACGTGGCTTGGCACCACCGCGACTACATCTTATTTTGGCCCTCCCGCTGGTGCGCTAGTACTCCATCACTCCGCTGGTGATATCTTTTCCGTTTTGGAGGTGTATTGGACTCGCTGTATCGTGTCTTTGATATAGGATCTCGAGGAGGCCCTTTCTTGCCTCCCGGGGCGTACATGTCATATCACACTTTTTATATCAACAATATATGATCAATTATTCAATTACGGTCTGGTTCTGGGCTTCAAACTGTGTCGCGGACGCCTCCAAGTTTCGATATTACTTTCGTCCTCAACGACAATCACCCGCCGAACTGCATGCTTTTGACGTTAACTCGGCCCCCTGTTCCAACTGCTAGAATGATCTATTGCGTGTGTCCGTTGGCTGCTGGTTATTGCCTGATAGCGATCTTTATATTCCTTATATCGGTGCCCCAGATCAGTAGCCTAGCATGTATTCTTGAACTCACTAGCTATGACGGCATGTTAGAATACCTTTCCGCAAGTTAACCGGATGTCCGTTGTTCACGCGGGGCAAATCTAACTTAACCAAGGGGCCAACTAAACACAGATTTATAGTGACACGTGTAACTTATTGGCGTACCGTATTACAATGTTGCGACTTCCGACTCCGCATTAAAGGTACCAACCTTGCAATTCGAGCACATGGTTCTGAAGATTGATGTCATTTCTGTTGTAAGCAGGATAAGCTAACACCCTAGTTCATACATCTGCGATGTTGTAATCGTGACACGCGTCCACGTCTCGGTAATGAGATGCTTGTGCCAGACAAGCTGTTGTACTTTGCAAGCAATGTTCGAAAGACGTGTTCGTTTCTGAAATAATCTAGCGAAGCTAGGTTCTGAAGAAAAGTGTAGCATAGGCATAAACTACCTGGGGAGAAACCTTTTTCGGACACCACATTGGAAACGAGGTTGAATGTTCACATACAGTCTTTCCTTCAAAATTCAGTTATACATGGGCCGTTTAGCTCCAAACACAAGGCATATCCCACGATTGAATACTCGGCATCCCTCGGGGGACATACGGTAGAGCAGAAATCGGACAAAGAGCAAGAAGGATGATGACAAACGGAACGCGTCCTTGCGTACGTTCGGTGTGAGCACAAGGAAGAAGTAGGAATGGGAACCGCTTACCAGTCCACCTCGGTACAACCCACTATGAAAACACGTCTATGCATTTATCAGCATCCAAATCATTAAAATTCTCACAGATAAAACATATCGGGTTTGTGCGACGGCCACCTGTTCGTGGACATCAATGAAGTGTACTGTTTCGTTGTCGCTCGTCTATACGCTAAAGATGCATAAGAAGGCATTAGGTGACCCATGCTGGATATGAGAGGTCTGAATTAAGGCAGATGGACCCAGTTCTAGCGTGATGCTCTCCCTTGATTGACAATGTCCTGCCACGATTTAGTACCGTTTGCCCAACACGATTAACAAAGGCTCTGGAACAGAACACGTGCCGTGCACACGAGACCTGCCAAGCGTCGAAAACCGCTAGGGCCATCCTTTGTCCACTTCCTCATCACGCTCATCGTAGCTAAGATTTCGTTCTTGTTGTTGGTCTAGGTCGAGGTTCTTAGAGGACATGGATTGAACCTGAATACATTCATGATTATGACAAGGATGTGACACGGTAATGACATTGGAAGGTTCTTTTTTGCGATGACTACGGGTGCTCACGAAGTTCAGGATTGCCGACAGACGACCGTCCGCTCCGAAGATGTAACATTGCGGATCCCACTAATGATTAGGATAGTGACAAAAGTAACTTAGTACGATGTTGTCGTCATGGATAGTACCGTGAGCATAAAAAACTCACCGGGGATAGGTGTGATGATCACCTCCTTGCAACAACCTTGCTCTTGAACACGAATCGATTTTTGTACCGCCTAGTCGTCAACTTTCCGGGGATGGGAATGCCAAGGAGGACATCCACAGGTTCCTTCTATTTGCGAGCGGTCTGAGGGTAGACGAATTGGGTAGTAGGTGGGGTGGATGGATGAGTCCGTTCTAACTTTCGTGTAACTTTTCGCATGGTCGGCAGAGGGACAGGTTTCAACGACATCCTCTTTGAATAGGATTATCTGATAGGCTTGTTCACAGCATGCCAGGGGCTACCCAAAGGGAAGGTAACCGCGGTGGTGCTGGCAGTGTCGTGTTCGCCGTCAACAGACAAGAGTTTGACGGAGTTCGAACTGTTGTTGCTCGCGTTCTCAACTGAATGTCATGTCAACCAGGCCAGGTCCTACTGACTACTTGCTAGAATGAACTATTGATTGTATTGTGTTGAGGAATAGATCGAAATGATAGCATCAAGCGAGTATGCAGCAGCCAGCTAGTGAGACACCGCGACCACTATCCAAGAAAACCCCCGTTCATGTAAAAAGATTGCCATCCATCAACGGATCACCAGTGCACATCCCCTTGTCGATCAAAGCCTAATCTTCGTTCAAACCTCGCCCATGCTACCTCCCCGTTCTTCGAGTCGAATGACCTCCGATTCGTCTGTATCCTCCACAGACTGACCCTGGCCTAGAGGACCATCCGCGAATCCAATCGCAGAAATAGCGGAGCGTTGACCGGCATCGGCTTGCGATGACACACCGAACCCGGTATCAATCCCCTCCCAGCGACCGCGAGTGTCACGATCATAGAGCTCTCGCACGCCGATGATGAACCGAGGCATCACGTTGCATACGGCGACATAGCCAATCATGTTCAGGAAAGGCATCACAAGGTTGCTTACGGCGCTGTCGTTTTCTACCAGAGCGATGACATTGAAGAGTACGTTCCTACAATTCGGAGAGGTGAGTTACAGAAGCGGGAACCCTCTTGGCAAACAAGAGACAGGGGGAAAAAGTGACACGTACACGAGAAAATAAAGAACACCATCTCTCACCAGTAATTGTATGTATTGGTTAGGCTGCCACTTTTTGGTCGCCTTGTACATGTTAACAGTCTGTTTCAAAGTTTTCATGACGGCGAGAACCAAAAGTGCAGTCGCAAGAATAAATCTTAGTGGTTCGACACAGAAGAGAAGCAGGGATGGAGTGACGTCGCTGGCATTGCAAAGAGAGAAATCGAGGATTTGGATGACTGTGACTGGAGAAGGAGAGGGATGGACCAAGCCCCTGCATGAGATTGCAGTGACACATTCAAGCACATCGAGATTTACCTGAGAAGTAGGTGTTGGGGTTGTAATAAATGCCTGCAAAGACAATGGAAACGATAACCTGTGGCACGTAAACAAACATAAGGGCATAAAGGATCATTTTTGATCGATTCCACATCGCATACACCCGCATAATCATAACCACTGTAATTTGAAAGCATGGTCTGGGAAAGTGGAAACCAAGGAGTATATTCGCTCACAGTCGGCGGCAGCGAGAAATAGTTGGAACGCCCAGACAATTGCCAGTGTAATTACTTCGCCTTCAGAATATCCATGTATTAGTGACAGTGTAGAAAAATCGATTGATGTACTCACACCTATGAAAATGTTTTCAATACAATTTTCAACTTAGATTCGAATACATACGTCTGGAAGATAAATATCAACATGACGCGAAAAGCAATAGTACCTGGAAGCACTTACTAGCTGAGGGCCTGTAATAATGGTAGTACCATCTGCGAACATATTTAATAAGCCAAACTGACTGCAATTTCATTCTGAACATACCGAGGCCACCAAGACTTCACAGTGAATGGATTTTTAGTTTTTACATGCAGTGGGATGGCCATAGACTAACATTGCCCAGGAAATACCAACATAGCGGACCTATCAAACCATCAATTTCGACCAAGTGTGATAAAGCCTCTAGTATATACGCACTATAACAAAAGTTGTAGAAACCCAGGTCCAGGATTTGCGCTGGATCGTGGTCAGGAATCTCGTGTATGGTTGATAACTGCGTTCTCACCCAAATATAGTCTATCTTTAAATACGATTAGCTAACAAGTAGAATATGACGAGGGTGATAACAAACTTCTCTAGGAAAAGTGATGACTGGAGGGTAGAGTGGACTGTGAGACTGAGAGGGATAAGATGCAAAATAATATCTCACGGTAATCATATGCGACGGCGGTTACAATGACAACTGTGCTGGTGTATAGATGAATCAACGACCGGATATATGAACGAGCGTACGGGATGTATAATTATTTATCTGGAGATACTCCGAAAGAGCCTGCAACTCAGCGGACATGATGGCACGTTCAAGATGAATGGTAGCGCTTATGTATCCACACGCACAGAATGCCACAGATTACGACCGAGGAACTGAGGGAACCTGTCAGCGGGTAGGCAAACTTGTGGTCACCTTTGAGTTATATCCTTCATCCGGTGTATCATTCGTTACCGTCAAGACTGATTTGGAAGAAAGACTGATGGGCCGCATTGTTCGAATTAATGTGATACAGGGACTCCTCATTACATACGGTTGCGATGAACTGAGAATATTGAAGGGTGGTACCGCGCAATCCTCGGATCATGATCTTTTGCCGATCAAAGTATTTTGACAGGGCAAAAGTGGCAGTAATGTCTGATCAGATGGATAACAGAAATAAGTAGTGTGTTCCTGTTGACACCGACTACGCTCAGGTGTCGTCTATGACCAACTTGTGTTCACAGGGAAGTTGCACTGAGGTCCACCGTTGCTTCTGCCAACGATTATATCTGGAAGTATATCGCCTTATCACTTGTTCTTACCTTCGCCGCATGTCCACACCTCGCACGCCGTCAAAACCCTGAACAGGAGAGGAACGAAACCCCCGGCGTTCGTACATCGTGATTACGCCTATCAAGCTATCCGTACCTTTTCTGACCCGGGCCGTTCATATCGCCGCATCAGAGACGGCGTGATGGAGGAGTGACAGCGGAATTAATGGATACTGGCCGGGCGTCCTGTCACTTGCAATGGTTTCCAGTCATCTGGACATCACGTCAGAGTTCTGTGCAGTTCCTGAAAGAAATGCTGCGCTGCGGCGATGTCCATTTCTTTGTAGTTGTACGCGCGCCGCTTGGCTTCGAACAAGGAGCATAGCTTGCCTGATGGATGTTCAAGCTCCGTGCCGCAGCACATACCCCAATACGGAAAACGACGAGACCGAACAAATAGCACAACAGAATAGATCCTTACATGTACAGACCAGCAGGGTAACAAGGAAGAGATGGGGTACTCATCGGTTCAACCCGTCTCGCCACATCCGTTACCCATTGATTGTCGGTATCTGAGTCTTCGAAAGCGTGACTTGTCATTTTTCGGGCGTCATTATTGCGTCGTCGCTCATCTGGGATGTAGGCGCCAGAAGCGCACAAGTCAAATCACAGGAGATGCGCGAGGTCGTCAGAAATTCCTCATGTTTGTGATTGGAGCCGGGTGGGTTAGTGAAATGGCTACTGCTTTTTGAATTAGGTTCGATGGAAACGTCGGGTCCGGTCTCTATGTAGACGCAGGGAAGTTGGAAGTTGAAGTTCGATGCGAATGTCGTGGTCGCTGGCAGAGGTGAACTGGAGGTAGCCTTTGGGATTGTTGTCACTTGACTGGAACATGGGTGTAAGTTTCTGGACACATTCCACGCGGACAAAAAAACAGTGCCTGACTATTGTTGTCTTGCGAAGCCAACACAAACGGTAGCGATTTTGAGTTTACCATGCAAGAAAATGGGCAGGACGAGTGGGATCTAATGGGTTATGAAAAGCCTAGTAAGTCATGGCATGAGGTCGAATCTATTATCTGGTGCTGGGAATGTGGCTGTGTTACGGGTGTGCTTGTGGTCCCCGTTAGTATGACTGCGTCTGATCATCACTCTTATGCGACTCAAGGCCTCATGGAAACTCTCTCACCCCAACCATCACCATCACTTGGCTTAGCTGCCTCGCCAACGCTGAAATGCCTGTGCTCAATTGGTACATCATCTATGTCGGTGCCGTTCTCTATGGACTATGGTTCGCCACAAAGTACTTGTTCAACACTCGAGCGCGGTTGCCGCTGCCACCCGGCCCGCCTGGACACTGGCTTTTTGGGAACAAACTCCCTGCTTCTCGGTAAGTCGTTCTCTTCTCTCACCCGCTCGATGGTCGTCTGATCACAAACGCCATCGCAGAGCACCGTTTGCATTCGCAAAGATGACCGAAGAGTATGGCCCTGTATTCTCTCTGAAACAAGGATCCCGCATATTCATCATCATTGGACGTCATCGCGCGGCCATGGAGATCATGGAGAAAGAAGGCGCGTCGCTCACAGATAGGCCTCGTTCGATCGCAGCTGCGGAGACCCTCTCTGGAGGTATGAGGGTTCTCGTAGCGTGTGCCGGGGAAAGGCTACGCAGACTCCGGAGGTATGTCATGTCCTCATTTTTGAATTTCACCGAGGAATGCGCCATCTCAAGCATTCCCTTGTGATAAAAGGGTGTTGCATGCGATGTTGCAACCCAAGATTGCGGAGACGTACGAGATCATACAGGCCCAACATGCAAAGAACGTACTGCTCGATATTCTGAACGACCCTAAAAATCACCAGATGCACGCGAAACGGTACGTGCCTCGATTCTTTCTATCGGTAGGTTCGATTGCGACCGCTTGGCCCTAGGTATGCAGCGTCGGTAATCATGTCCATTACCTACGGCAAAACCACGCCAACGGCTTACGGCGATCCCGAAGTCGTTGCTGTCAATCGCTGTTTGGCACGTTTCGGTAAAGCGATACGCCCGGGTGCCTATCTCGTGGACACCTACCCTTTCCTCAAGTATATCCCAGGGTATCTCACCCAGCTAAAGAAATGGCATCGGGAAGAACTTGCCCTTTTCCAAGGACAGCTGAATTTGGTAAGGGAACAGATGGTGAGTCGATATTGCGCTCATTGCAGGGTTATATACCCAAGCTTACTTTGACCAGGAAAAAGGCAACGCAGCACCTTGTTTCGCCAAGTTTCTGCTAGAGAACCAAAGAGAGTACGGGATCAAGGACGAGGAAATGGCCTATATTGCTGGATCCATGTTTGGTGCAGGCTCAGATACTGTCCGTGTCATAATGACAAACCCGACAGTACTACAACTTGACCTCACTTTTCTCGCTACCAGACTGCCTCGGCGATTACGATCATGATAATGGCGGCTGCCTTGCATCCGGAAGCACAAGCCATAGTACAGGAGGAGCTAGATAGCGTTGTCGGACGCGAAAGACGTGAGCCATTGTCATTCCTGTTTGCTTCTTCATCCTATTGAGATAATTGCAGTGCCGTCCTTTGCTGATCAGGACATGCTCCCCCAGGTGATCGCGTTCATGTTAGAGAGCCTAAGATGGCGACCTGTGAGCATCGGAGGTGCATTTTATCCATTCAGACATCCTTTATCGCACGTCTGACGCACATTCCAGGGTTCGCGCACCGTGCAACGGCAGACGTCGTGTGGAACAACTATTTGATCCCAAAGGGTGCCACGGTCATCGGAAATCATTGGTACGCGCAGCGGCATGTCGTTTGTGTTGGGAGGTGACATGATTTGAATACAGGGCGATCGCCAATGACCCCGAGGTCTTTCCGAATCCCGGAAAGTTTGACCCACAGCGTTGGTTGACAACGGAAGGACAAGTTCGGGACGACGTGCGTTTCTGCACCTTTGGCTTTGGTCGCAGGTACGTAAGACCGATGGGCGGTGCATCCGCATGCATGCGTTCGTGTCTAGCTGATGATGGTCTCTTGCCGCTTTATGCCACACCACACAGAATTTGTCCCGGACTGCACGTCGCCAATCGCTCTCTGTTCATCAATACCGCGTACGTTTTATGGGCGTTCCGAGTGTCCGAAAACTACGCCGCGCCGATTGATTCGTTTGCGTTCTCCGATACGGCAAACATGCACGCGATGTCGTTCGAGGCGGTGTTTGAGCCGCGATTTCCCGAAGCGGAGATCAGGAAGCTGTGCGCAGCGTCGTTGGATGGGGAATGATAGCCTAGACTGATGGGGTGCTGATGGTCTTGGAGATCCTCGTGTTCGACCCGTTTTTTCTGAAGGCGTCGTCGAAGCAAGTGGTCGCAGTTTTCAAGTTGATTAATTATCAGGCCATCACAGCCATCATGTAAGAAGAGTGCTTGGATGCCGACGGAACGAGTCTGTGATCCTTGTGGACAGCGAGCGCGAGCATACGGGCGAGCATGTTCCTGGTGAACGACCATTTTTATATACTGTGACAACTTGTAGACCTGATGAAGTAGCAAGACATAATATGACGATCCTGGAGCCGTCGATAATCGATCACAATCAAACGGTGTAAGCTGCAGCGCCGCGTTCTGACAAGCGTACCAAAAGTCGACGTGTAAAGACCAAGGCCGGATGGGTCATTGCTCTTCATGCGTTCTAGGGACCTTGATCTCGAGCACAAGGACATAAAAATAAACATAGAATGTAGGGAAAAAGATAGCTTGTACCCCGAGATATTCCTGGTCGTGAAGCAGCATGATTTGGGGTTCGAGCCAGATCTAAGCGGATTTCGTTTTTTTAAATGATATCCACGAGGTCCGGGACCTCTCGACCGAACTCCAGGAGGCTTTTCCATCTCTTTCTCTGTTCCGATCATGTAAGCGGCGACAAGATCTCGGGATATAGAATGCAGATGCTTCAAGTTAGGCGGAGAAGAGCAGGCCTTGTGGCGCGAGACAGTCAACTGTCAGAGAATTCCGAACGGCTCGGAACGAGAAATGAGAAACGAATGGCACATGGTCATCGCCGTACACTACACCGTGTTATGAGACAAGTACGTGACATGGTATCACCCTGATATCGTTCACAGCATAAAACCAGCGACCTTAGAAGTATTGAACCAAAAAAAAAGTCCGACACAGTCGAAACCTCTACTGGTATGCGTGATAGGTAGCACCGTCGGCTCGCGCTTTATCTACCGGCGAGAACGGCCTGTCCTGCTCAAATACCCGGTTCTCCTCAAGTGCAAACGGCGAGCTGGTAGCATCGTTGTTCGAATACTTGGATATATGCACTTGCATCGGTTTCGTGCCCCGAGACTCGACCCCGGTTGCCGATCGGCTGGTACTCCACGTATTCGAGGTGTAGTTAAGCCTCTTTCGTCGCACGGCGATGCGCGCGAGCACCATATAAAATGCGATGGAAATGATAGGCATGAGCTGAGGGCAAACATAAGTCTCGAAGTACTTCATGGGCGGGTGAAATAACATTTACCAAGTCGAGTACGACGAACTGCCCGTTGTTCGACGTGACGAAACACATGAGTGCGGTGAACAGTGTGGCAGAGACCAACGCCGCTGAGTCAATCAGGACGCGGAGGATGGGCATCATCGTACTTTTCGAGGTACGGATGGATGCAACGTTGCGTTCGATGGCCCAGATGCGGTATGCGAGCAGTCCTTAGTAGTTTGGAACATTCCGCTGAATCCGTGAAGCCACTCTTAGAGCGGTGCATGAGCTTACCAGTGCTGAGCAAGTTGGTCGAGAGTGTGAAGGCATAAAACGACGTGATCCACTGGCCGATTTGCCTGGCGAAGATATTTGAAGCGTCTGTGGTCGCTTGTGAAACGCTATAAACTGAGGCGACACCAGTCACTGCCAGCGAAAATTCCATGTCATCAGTAGGTGGTTTTACGAGGTGGACTCGTCCTACCTGCCACACTGCACCAGAGCATCGCAGGCAGAATGACGACCCAGATCGATTGCCACACGACGTAACAGCGATAAATCTGCCCGCGGATCAGCACTTGAAGCAATCTGAACAAGAACGACATACCACTACGCCATCACCGAGAAGTGTTTGTAAGGTGTAGAGCGCATTTTTTATCACGAACGTATTCTGAGCAACGTCTGCGAAGAACGCTACTGGTCCACCATGGAAGGTACGACGGTACTTTACCAGACCTTCGTCAAGACGCACAATATCGACGATCATGTGCTTGAAAAAGAGAGGGGATGTCGGGACGGAAATTCAACACCTGCGCATTGAACAAACATGCTCACGGCAGTACTCAGAACCAGGAGCACGACGGCGATCGTGATCTTTACTCGGTGTGACGCATTATAGCCCCCTTCTTGGGACAGGACCCATATGGTGCCGATGAACATCAGCAGCGAAAACCCTACATCGAACTTGGTTAGGGGAGGTTGGTCCCCGAATGAAACAAGATAGTACACACCATACAGGATGCCTTCAAGCACTGTTGACATAATCGCGGCATTATCCAAGGCGATTCCTGAGCCCATGAAGAAAACGGAGATGGAGAAATTTGATGGGTAGAATCAGTGGCCACCCACCCCTGAAATATAACCTGGGAGCGACACGGAATCCGCTTCTTTGATTTGAACTCGACGCCTATCGGGACTGCCACACGTGCGCCAGCTGCCGGATTGCACGGCGAGAGTGACTACAAAGGTCCCGTCCGACAAGTTTTTGATGTTATCACCACCGGGATGTGAATCTGAAGCATGGACTCTCGTTCGATATCATTCGGCGAACGTTAGAATGGAGAAACTCTGATGGAAAGGCATGTGATGCCATCGTGGCTACGTGGGTGGCGTGGGTGTTCTAGCTGCGTTGAACCATACCCCATGGCGTTGCGTATTCAGAAGCCGCCTCAAAGCTAACATCTTCCCGTAAGCCACTCTCTAGATTATAATTACCATCGTCCCTCGTCTCGACAGAAACCATAGCATCCACATGGCTTGTACGACAACTAGGGACCCCCCTCCAGATCATTGCATCATGTTGTGCACTCGCCGTCAAATAAATGCATGGCCGTCCCAGTTCAAAATATTTCCGGACGTCTGATTTCAGATACCTGTTGATCGTGATCAAACTTCTATTCAGGTGAGGGTTCCACATCATTCAGTTTCAGGTCCTCATAGTGGATGTACTGGTGTGCTTACACTCGTTCAAATGGAAGGAACCATATGGTCTTGCGTGATCATCTTATAATTTCAGTCAATGTCCTAAAGCCCGGACCCTTCGTCTCTCATACATGATTTTTTATGTCATGGGATTATGCGCCTCTCAACCAGATCTGCTTCGAGCTGCCACTACTACGACTTCGTTGTTGTGGCGGGGCAAGGTAAGAAAGCTGAGGTACGAAGCTCCTTTTCGTGCGATCCATCCACATAAACGTATTGCGAGTCTTTCATGTTTGTCGTTCCTGCATCCATCATTTATTTCATCGGGGATGCAACCGTTACTCGTGCATGCCTGCGTATCCCATTCACATCGCCGGCGCAGAGATGGTATCATGACTGAGTGAAAGACGAATCAAATAATGTGAGGATATCATCACCCGACTTGATGGCGCCTAGCGCCATATCTGCCTATCGCTTCATCTTAGACCAGTTTTCGAAAGGGTGATTCGACTCAACGGCGAGCCAATCGCAGAAGAAATGTTTTGTTGCAACTTACCCGACTACCTCCGTTCAGCCTGCCAACGCCAGTCCCTTCAAATTTTTGGTCGGGTTTCCAACAACACTGGTTTCCCACGACATATTGAAACTGGCTTCCACATGTACATACATCCAGTATAGAAAAACAACCGCATGAGCGGAACAGAGCCATCGAGCCGGCAATGGAGACGAGCTGTAGGTACAATACATTAGATGTGCGAGCAATCCTTCTTGAAGTTACCCCATCTTACACTAAGAAGAATGATTCTGTAGCTAGGAAGCTCTAGATTATCTAAATGGACGAACGTCACCATCCTTGTTCAAACTAAACTTGCGTGTTCTACCAGGCGGAACTGGAGTCGATTGTCCTCCGAGTCATCCTCCTCCCCATCCATGGTCTGGCTTTGGCTAGGGCCTGCATCCGAGAATTCCATAGCAGAAATGGTGGTATCGGTATCTTGGTTGGTATTTTGTTGCGATGAGATGCCGAATCCAGTGTCGATCCCTTGGCATCCACGGACGTCGCGGTCATACAGTTCTCGCAGGCCGATAATGAAACGAGGCATCATGACGCACATGAGTACATCATCAAACGCCAGCATGACGAGAATCGGACTGCTGGGATCGCTGTTTCCTATAGTAGAAACAATATTGACAAACACGTTCCTAGATGTTCGGAGGTACATAGTTAGCAACGCAGATGGGGGAACGGACGAAAACGAGAGTGGTGAAATCAAGACGTACGCGAAGAAATAAAGGGTTCCATCTCTCAGGAATAGTTGCATGTACCGAGTAGGCTGCCATTGCCTCATCGCTTTGTACATGCCAAGTGATTGCTTCAAAGTTTGGGCGATAACGAGAGCTAACATTGCTGCACCAAGAAGAAACCGTGGCACTTCGTTCCACCAGAGAACGAAGGATGGAGTATTGCCGCTGTCGTTGCAAAAAGTGAAATTCAAAAATTGGGCAACTGCGACTGGAGCAGGAGTGACCCATCGGGTGAAATTTCTCTGCGTGAGATTGAAATGACGAAGACAATTCAGGTTGAGACGCACCTGTCAAGCGAGTATCGGTATTGTAATAGACGCCCGTGAAAATAATTCCAACAATCATCTGTGGCACATAAATGAACAAGAGGAGAGAAAGGATCATTTTCGATCGATTCCACATGGCATATACTCGGAGGATCATAACCACTGACATTTGAAGGTATGATTGGGAAAAATAAAAATCAGAGGAGTAGTCACTCACAATCAGCAAATGCGAGAAATATCAAGTACCCCCAGTTCGTCCCCTGAACGAGCATGACACCTTCGGAATATCCACATACTCACGAATCACGATGGTGTGTTGAAACGCGATAAAATGTTTTGCTTACAACTAACACAAGCGTTATCAGTACAGTTCAAGATCTGAATTTCGACGCATACATCTAACACAAAGTTATCATTAACAGTGATGTTCTAAACGAGTAAGACGGACTGACTGTGCGAGGGCCGGGAACAAACGCGCTACCATCTGAGGATGACTTTGTCAGATGATTTGACCTCCGATTTAACTCTGGACATACTGAGAGAAATAGATCTTGAGGATGTGTCCAATCGAATTAGCCTTTATGTTGCATGTGGTAACCATGGACTTACATAGCCCAAAAAAGGCCAACATAACGCACCTAAGAAATCATCAATTTGGAATATGTGCGAGAGCATTTATACGTACGAAAAGAAACATGGTAGAGACCCAGGTCCAGGGTCTGCGCTGAGGTAATGTCAAAGATATAGTGATCATTGGATGATTATGAGTTTGTTACCCAAATGTAGTCGACCTTTCAAACATACTGCACTGTCAGCCAACTAATATGATTTGTGCAGGGAAACAATGACATACCTCTCTCGAAAAGGTGAGGACTGCAAGAATAGAATCAGTCGTTTCACATTAAGAAGGATAGCATGCAGATTCCAGGATGTCTCACGATAGTCATATGCGACAGCAGTGACAGTAGCAACTGCATTAGCCAGTAAGTTTGATCGTTAGCTGAAGGTAAGATTGAGCGTACGAGTTACATAGTTATTGGTCAGGAGAGAGACCAACATAGACTGTAAATCAGATGACATAGCAGGTGCGAGAGAAGTGGCCGCAGTGTTAAGCAACACGTTGCCAGAGACAAAGAACTAGGGAATGGCAGCAAGCGGACGAAGATGTAACCCCGTTGCGGTTTTATCTTGTCCACGACATGTCAAATAAAAGGCGATGTAAACCAACATTGCCTCCGCGCCAAGACAACAGAGCTCAAGCGCAAATTCGCACCCTCGAGTCTCGACGGTCTAGTACAGTTATTGTCATGACATATTACTTCCTAGTGGTGGAACTAAGCTTTTCTTGTCAATGATGATCATACCAACGTCTACCAAATGTCCGTCCATGTTTCGTGAATCATACGACTTTGAGCAAGAGACCTTGGCACGGAGGAATGAAACCTCCGAGGACGGTGTTTGTACGCAATTGCGCTTGTTATGTAATCAAATGGCTATTCCTCGGATTCCAATCATTACCGGCGCAGATAGATGGCATCGAGTGAAAGCCACTCAAAGGCTAGCAGCAGTTGTCCGGACATCGCTTTCCCTTCGTGCGGTCCCAAAAAAAGGTGGTTCAACCCAACGAGGCGCCAGTTATAGAATAGGCATTTTGTCGCGGTGATATCCACTTACTACCACTTGCTTTCCTTTCAAATACTTGGACGAGCTGTACGTATGCACGCACTGTTTAGCTCCGAATACGAAGCGTACTTTGAATGACGGGGCACAGGTCGCGTTAGGCGGTAACACGATGCACAGGTATATGCGATGTGATGTCACAGCCGGAATATACAACAGATTACGAGAAGATAGAGGGGGCTTATCTGTCTACCTTGCTCCAATCTGCCCGCTGGCGACCAAATTACCGGAAATTTTTATATCTGATTTACACATGATCCCTTGTTTTTGGACAGCAGGCCGAACATACTTCAAATTTCCCGTAAATCTCTTTCATTTTAGCAGTGCCCTGTATCGAATCGCGCACTTCAGATCATTCTCTGCCCCATGGTGTCACCACCACTCTGTTCCAACATGGGGACGGTGCGAGTGATGAAACACGCGCTCTCATTAGCACAACTGCGTAGGAACGACTTATGTCACATGGTTTGGTCTCGACTATCCTGGGACACGCTGCCTGGCGCCTTTGGTGGTAGCTTCAGGGTTAGGATGGGCCGGAGTCGGCACCGGTTGCGGGCGAATGCAAAATCTAGCAAAGCCTAAACATTTTGGACACGTTCCGTTGACAACACAGACCTCTACGACCCTTGGAACCCGATTCCTGCGTGTCTTGCTAGTCGTCCTCCTGCGCCCACGGCGTCACGAGCGTCCCGCATCCAAGCGAAGGCCCAGCGCCCACTATCCCAGGCTGTCTAGTCGGATGGCGTCAAGGTAGGGCAGTGCACTTTGCGTAAAATGGACCACAAATGTGAATGGGTTCATCCGGTTTAGCGATTGCAATCAAGATG